>JAODAL010019974.1:0-70619 GCA_025379985.1 Phyllomedusa bahiana | reverse complement strand
GTCCCAGAAAACTTATTTTTTTGATTTTATATCAAAAAATGGTCCATTAAAGACCCTTCAATTCACCTTAGGGCCTTAGTCAAAACAGTTAATTTTTTTAAAAAATATGTATTGTCGCAGAGACACTCATCCATCTCGCACCACCTGCCCTCTCCCCCACAGGGGGGCAGGGGAAACCCCGCGTCCATTTTCTGGGGTCAGACCTCGGGACCATTCTCTCTCCCCCCCAAACCGCTGAGGACAGGACCGGGACTCCCCTGGGGACCCCCCATTACGTCAGGGGGGCACTCGTTAGCGGAAGGGGTAGTCCCTCCGCCGCGTACATGGGCTCACAATCCCCCAGGGTTAAGATGCCCCAAGTTCTTCTAAATTTCTTTAGGTGTTTACATAGGTTTCCCCTTTACATCGGCTCAATGGCGGCCTGGTTATCCCAATAATTTGTTCAGTTGACCAAGTAAGAACAGGATCTTCCGTGTTCCTGAGCTCCCCAATTTTTCCCCCTATGAACTCCTGTTTTGAGTTCCTAACTTAGGGGGTTTCAATTCTGTTTACTATTTTGTTTATTTAACCCGAGGACTTGAGTCCCCTGTTTTTGGGTTTTTGTCTCGTGTTTTTTTTGTTTTGTTTTTGGGTGTGTCACCCCCCCCCTTTTTTTTTTTTTTTTTTTTTTTTTTTTTTTTTCTCCTCTCTCTTTCTCCTTTTCCTGCCCCCCCCTTCTTTTCTCCTCTTTTTCCCTTATTGCACAGTGGTTCCGGAGTAGGGCTGCCACCCCGGTGCGGACTAAAACCCCCCCTTTTGACCCCTGTCACTGGACCCCCGCATTTGCCTCCTTTAATGAAAGGGGGTTGAACACCCGGAAAACGGCACGGGTTCTTACCAATTTCACGCGACAGGGTCCAAATTTGTATGCCCCAAACCCTTTTTTAAGGAGGACTCCCCCTAACATCAAGAAAATACATACTTCGGGGCCTTTGCCAACGTCACGAGCCCCGGCCCCGGGGAGTTGCCATAGCGTTCATGGTCTTGCCCATCGGGGTCGTCACTGTACTTTGACCCGGGGCCGTACCTCATTTTGCCCTCTTCCTCAATGCCACGTTCACTATCATAAATGGTAGCCCCAAGGGGGCCGGCAGGTTTTTTTAGAATTGACCGACTTTTTCCCTCCCGTTGGTTCAGGGACAGTGTATTCAGTGGGGTTTTTAATGTTACCTGGATCCCACTGGATAACTCCCTGGGAAGTAGTTTTTAGCATCCGCCATTAAAAAGGTGAAAAGAGCCCTCTAAATTCCCACTCTGCATTGGAGGATCTTGCCCCCCTCGATAGGGACCTCCTTCTTTCTCCTCTCAGGGCTCTTATAGTGCTTAGCTAAAAAGGTTCAGCATCTGCCCCCCTTTGGACGTCTCTGCCTAAATTTGGGGAATATTCGGGGCGGCCCCATCCCCCGGTTTCTGAACCTGCACTCCCCCACGAGGTGTAAAGGGTCGGGAAATTTGGAAGCTAAAATACCCTTTCTTACGATTCGTTTGTGTCGCTGATTTTAGACCCAGCTCCCTTTTTCCTGTCTTTCCAAACCCCTTGACCCCACTTCAGAGAAACCAAGGGGGAGGCTCTTAAGTGCGTGCTTGGGGGGCACTCTAAATTAAACATGGCTCGGCTTAAAAAGACAGAGCGGCTGCCCTCACAAACCCTCCAAACCCACTTGGGGGGCTGGCACAAGGTCCTTTTCCCCTACGTCCCCGAGAACTGCTAAAGGCACGTCTGGGGGTCGCGCCTTTTAGAAAATTCTTGGGGGTTTCACCCAAAAGATCCCGCAGTTCATTCTATAAATACGGCAACAAATGCGGGGGATTTGGCCAGGGCAGCCCTCCGGATGGCCCAGCCCCAATCCCGTTTCAAAACCCCCTCAAACGCTGGGTTCACGCACGAGGACATTACTCAAACTTTCCATCTTTCATTCCAAATTATAAACCTTCCCCCCCCCCCCCCCTACACGGGAGTGTTTCCCTCACCCACCCTACCCTAGGATCCCGACCCGGTCTAAAGGTCTAGGGGAACCATTCATTTGATGGATTGCAGTCGGTCTTTAAGGACCCCCAGGTGGGAAAACCCCGGGGCCAATGGCTTCAGGGGGACAATTTTTAAAAAACCCTTTCCCCGGGATTTACTCCCCGGTGCTTTTGGCCCCTTCAACCCCTCACTGATACCACTTCCCCGCCAGACTACGCTGGCCAGTTGCGATTATTCCCAAGCCGGCAAGGCCCCCCCAACTGGGCATTACCGTCCTTTTTTCCCGTTAAATGTGGATCTAAAAATCTACCCCAAAAATGTTTACCCAAACAGCTTAATCCAATCCTAACTCGATAATCCACCCAACCAGGTGGGTTTTGCCCCGGGCGGGAGGCACGCGAAAACCCTGAAAACTTGGATTTTTACCCCCCAGCCGATCCCGAAAGACCCCGCTGAGGTATTTTCGCTGGTGCAAAAAGGCTTCACCGTATTTCGTGCCTTCTCTGCAAGACCCTCCCACCGGGTTTTTGGGCTTTTCTAAAAATTTTTTTTGGCTAGGATTGCTGCTCTGTATCGGGGGCCCTCACTCGTCCAAGGTCAATGTTCCCTTTTGCTTCCTTTTTCCTTTTCAAAGGGGAAGGCAGGGTTGTCCTTTTCCCCCTTTATTTACGTCCTGGAAATGGAGAGTTTGATGGCGGCCCCGATCTAATCCGGACTTTAAAGGGGATCACCTTTGGGAGCCCGGGTATAAAGTCAGCGTTTGCCGATCCCTTTTTTGGTCTACCACAAACCCCACTTTCCCTTCCAGCTCTGATGGCCGTAATCAAAAATTTTGGGGACTGGTAAAACTCAAAAAAAATATGTCCAATCTGAGGTCCTTGGGTCGGAATTCCACCCGAACCAGCTTCTCTACGTCCAATTTTCCTTTCAGGTGGCCTGGGGGGGATTTATATCTGGGGTGCATATTTCTAAAGACTTGTCGAGGCTCTACCTACAAAATTTTCTCCTCTTTTGCGAAAACCAACGGGATCTGATGGGGCAGAAAAAGGAATTATCCGGGGTTTCGGCAGAATCAACCTTTAAAAATGTCTATTTTTTCCCAAATTCTAACCCTTTCAAACCTTTCCCATACATTCCCCGTCTTTTGGGAACCTCTTCGGAATGTTTTACAGCTTTTGTGTGGTCCCGCGTAACCACGCTAGCATAGAACGTTGAAAAGGGTCAAACCCGGGGCGGCAGGGGGACTGCCCGATTGCGGGCCTTTATTTAGCCCGGCCTTTTCATTTTTCCTGGCATGGTCGAAACGAATAGGGGAAGCTTTTTGGGGGTCACTTCTGAGGATCTTATTTTCCGCGTGGGGGTTTTCCCCCTCCCGGACCCTGCTCGGGATGGCAGTCCTCCTTTTTCGGTGGGGCGCCCTTTCCGTCCTCCACTCCCACAGGACCTCCCAATTCTCTTATACCGGGAGGGCCTTGCCTGCCACACAACAACCCTGACCCCCTCCGGTATCTCCCAAATTATTCTTGGGGGAAGAAAAAACACCCCTGCGCTGCACCCGTTTGCTTTGAGGGGGAAATTGCGATCGATTGGCGACATCTTTGGGAGGGTCCAACCCTGCACTGCCTCATTTTTAACTTTTCTCAGCTTTCCCACTTTTTTCATAAAAAAGTCCAGAGGGCCCCCTGACAAGGGCCCCAAAGACTTTTGGTCAATGGTGGTGCGTCAAAAGGGAAAGAGGCTTCCCTTTTTATTTCTGTATAAATTACGCCTCAAGCCGGGGTAGCTGCCCCCTCCTTTTTGCCTTAAGGGAGGGAACGGGGTTTCCTTTACCTCACCCAATGGGAGCATGTTTCCAGGGAAACCCCCAGGGCATTGGTAGCGCCAAACACAGGAACCGTTATAAAATTCTTTCCCCTTTGGGACGGGTTCCTGTAAGCTTTCATGGACTTTTCCCCCCACTTTGGGCCTGGCGGGGATGTGGAAAGGAAAAAGGGGGCCAAGGCCCATATAGGTGGGGATTCCCGTGTTACGAAGCTTTTGGGTTTCAGTTCGGAGGGCTTGAGGAAGTCACTGGGGGCCCTATTCCAAACTCCCGAGGGACGCTGCTTTTCATGTTCCCTTGCTCTAAAAATTCAAAAAGTCTCTTCTGAACCTTGCTCCAGGCTGCAAAACTGTGATCCCACGGGAAAGGGGAAATCGCGACCCCCCCGTCCCGATATTGGGTTTGCGGAGATTTTTTTTGTGAGGGGGATGGAGGAACTGATCTCCCGTCCCTGACAGTAGAAAATTCCCGTAAACCTGGGCGCCCCGGTTACCTTTCTAAACCCCCACTTTTTCTTTTAATCACCCTTAATGCCGAGGGGGGGGAGGCACTCTTTTCCCCTTTTCCCCCTTCCCCTACACCCCCTTTTTTTTTTTTTTTTTTTTTTTTTTCTTCCCCCCCTCTCTGTATGTTGTGTTTGGGGTCTAGGTTTTCTGTTAATAAATTTGTTTTTTCTATGGTTAATGCTTCATTTTGTTTTAGCTTACACAACGCGACCTTCGGCCCTTTTCATGCCCCTTTCGAAGGTGCATGGTACCCCTTTCGCAATGTCCCCACTCAATTTCATATTAAAAGGGCCCTCATTTCCGATGTGTGGGACTAACATTTGTTTTTATTTGACTTCAATTTATTGCTTCTTTGACAGGATTACTTTCTTTTGTATTATTTAGGCATAGCCGCTGAAACTCGTGAAACCTTTCTGTCGTTTTTGCATAAAGTAACTTTATTCTTTACTTTTTTTTCAAAAAAACCTTCTTGAATAAAAAAAAAAAATATGTATTGTCTAAGTAAGAGAGTTAGGTCTTTTAGGGCACAAAACCCCATTACCTGGCTGGGTCATGTCAGTAATAACTTTATTCTGTAGTCCCAGGGGAGAGAATTTCCCTATCTGCCTTCGCATACTACACAAAGTCCCTTGGCGTAAAAATAAATGTTCAAAGAAAAATTAACTTACTTGGGTTACAGGAGGGCTCGTAAAACCCTTTAATGCAAAATTAAAGGGGCTGAAACTGGGAAATGCTGAAATTTTAAACATTAAAAACTTTTTTTCTTATTTTTCGAATATTATTATTTAAGCTTTTCTAACCACAAGACTTTTAACTTGGAATGGTAAATAATCTATAACAAATACATTGCTGCTTTGATTTTGATTTGTTTAGGAGATACAATTTTTATATACTACTAGAATTTCTGTTGGTTACCAACCCCCTCTTCTGCTCTCTCTCTTCTGTTTCCAAACAGGCCTAAAAACCCCTGGTATCCCCCTCCTTTTAAGTTTATCTCGTCACAGGAACTTGTTTATCCAAGTTAATGACCAGATGTAACCCTTAGGGTATGCCCACACAGCAAGGGTTTTCAGTCAGTTTTTCAGACTGTTTTCGGATTTTGTCCAAATAGAGACTTTAACCACCCCAAGCTGTCAATAAAAATAGAGCTGTTCTACCAGCCCGATTTCCGATGGTCACATTTTCAAATCCGAAAACCCGGAACTGTACGTTTTCCTTTTGGTTTTTAAATCAGAAATAATTTCAATGCTGGGGAGGACGGCCGAATCCGCAAACTGCGGACAGAAACCCTCCCCAAAAAACATAAAAAACTGGGGCCGGGTTCTTTTATTTGAATCCGACCGGGATGTTGCATGTCGGTGGCCACCCCTTTAAATCCAAGTTTTTGTCACTGCGATTTTAAAACCTTTTGCACCAGTTATGGGTTTCGGAATCTAAAAAGAGCAGAAATAGCAGAAATATAAATATCAACATTCTTTTGAACCACCCCCTCCAAAAATAAAATGCGAGTTGATTTCTTTTAAAAAAAAAACTTAATAATCAAAGATTCAGATCTGGTGAGAACTGACAATTCATCTAGCACCCAAAATTTTTTTTAGTTTCTTGCAATGCTGGAATAACCCAAAATTACGATAATTTTCCCCTTTTTTTACAACCAATAAAACACAGATCATACAAAACATAAAGAGCGACATTCTGGGTTTAAAACCACCTGAAGGGAAAGAAAAATATATTATTTTAAACCCCAAAAAATATAAATTTTTTTGGGTTGATACATTTGTTTTTTCCTTCTCGCCTTTTAAGAGCCATAACTTTTTATTTTTCCATCTGCATAGAGAGGGCTTTTATTTTGCAGTACTTTCTAATGGAGTCATTCACTGTACCATGTTATGTGGAAAAAGAATGAAAATAGAGACGGCGCTCCCTTGTATAATACTGTTAATTGAGTAAAAAAATGTAGTATAAGAGGGGTTTATGCCCCTTTTCGGGTTTTGCTGATTTCAGGCACAACGCATTACAGGGCTTTTTCAACAATTTTGGTGGAACTGTTGAAAATATTTTTATGGTCTGCTGCACAGGGTCGACGTACGACTTCTCCTCCTCATAGGGATGCAAGATCGAGAGTATAGATGTGGATTAGCTAAATCATTGATCTGCCCTAAGAAGACCACCCCAGAAAGGTGCGCTGGACCCCGTCGTTTGTAGATGTATTTTTTATCAGAAGGAAAACGCTTTTCATGTCACAAAGACATTTCATCAGTTCCATATACAGAAAATAACAGGATGGCGGTTTAAAGAACCGCCAAATCTGCATGTGGCTATCCCGCCCATAAACTTTCAGTTCAATTACAAAACTGATTTACAATACACAAAAAAATAAACATAGAAAATGAAAACATCTAAAAAAACATGTATAGGATACGTATATATAATAATCCTTAAAATGTGAAATCTAAAATATGGTACCTATTGGTTTAGGCATCTAAGAACTGATTGTATGTCAACTCTTTGAACAGTGTAGTGATTTTACTTGTCTGCCACAGATATCACTGTAGAGGAGTGAATGATGGATAGTAATCCGTTACAATGACTCGTAATGGGTCTACTGAGTTAGTTAGTAGATAAGATGTTTCTTAAATAACTACAGAAAAAAGGGGAAGGGCGTCGGTGACGGAGAAATTAAACGCCTAAACAAATGATGAAAGTATGAAACAGTTAAATCTAGCACCCAGATATATAATCGTCATCCTCAGTAGGAGTGACTATGATCATGAAACTTATGAAAAAAGGGGTGACTCTATTAAACTTATTGGCCATGGAAAAACTTTTTAAAATAAAAGGGGGGTTTGGTTAAACCCTTTTTTAAATTTTTTTTTGGAAAAAACAATGCAACTTAATTAAAATAAATGATAATTAATAAATCAACCCTGCAAATTCATTAAGACCATGGAGGGGGGGGGGGGTGGTTGAGATGTGTAAATGGCATTTCGTACATTTCATGTCTTGTAGGGGTTTGGCAAATTTTCTACTGCACAGGGATAGATCTTCGGGGTAAGGGGGGAGCTTGATGAAACCCATCATGGGCTGCCATCATGTGTCACGATACGCTGTGTAACACGAATTTCTTCTAGATAGTGCTTCAACATTGCCCTTTCTGGGCCAGTCTTCTTAGGACAGATAAGTGATTTAGCTAATCCATACATAAAAAAAACTTTGAGATTCTTATTTACATTTTTTGTCAAAAAAATGAGACCTTCAAATCGTGGGTGGCCCTTAAGCTTTTTTTTATCAAAAAAATGTGAACTAAGAATTCAAATTTTTTTCATGTATTAGATAGCATAAATGCTTTTTTAGGGTTTCCCTGTAATGTATTTTCCCTTTTAGGTAATCCATGTCTCTACTCTCGATCATTTACCGTACCATAGAATATAATGAGAAACTGCAAAAAATTCTAACTGGGTCAAAATGTGAAAAAAAAAAATTACTTGTGCCCAATTTTTTTTTTTTTTTTTATAGGGTGTTCCCCTTTTTGTATAAAAAGGGTTTTCTTTTTTTTTCTTCGGGTTTTAATACTTTTTTTTTACTTTTTAAGTAGGGTTGAAAGAAAAACACTTGTCCATCGGGCCTAAACCAAAAAGGGTGGGAAAATGGGGGGTAAAGGAAAAGAGCCCAAAAAATTTAAGCCCCCCCTCACCACGGGTTAATTCCCTTGAAACCCAAAAGGGCAAAAAACCCCAACTGCCCCAAATTTGGAACCCGTTTTCTCTAAACCCCAGAGCCCCCCACCCCAAGGATCCCAAATTTTTACAGGGCAACGAAACCATTAATATTCTTTAGTTTCCAGGTGGGTATCAAAGGGCCTTTCTTGAAACTCTCAAAACCGTTCCCCGTGACCAGCTCCTCAGGTGGGCCCCTTTTTTCCCAAAAATTTTCACAGTTTTTACAGTAAAAGAACCTCTTCCCCCTTTCTGGAGATTAACCCTTTTTTCTCTACCCGAAGGGATTGCCCCCCTTTTTTCCCTTTTGAGGGGGCTTCACTTGAAAAAATTTTTCTCCCCATACTGTTTGAAAGGGCCCTTTTTTAAATATTTATATAAATTAAAATTTCCCCCAACCCGCCCTTTTCTCAAACAAAATAATTTCCAATTCTATTTAACCTCTCCTAAAACTAAATGCCCCTTTCCCCCCTTATAATTTGGTTGCTCGTCTTTTTACCCTCCCCTATTTCCCATTAAAACTTTTCTAAAAAACGGGGGGGCCCAAACGGAACACATATTCTAAGGGAAGGACGCACCAATGTTTTGTACGGGGGTAAATTACATCCTGCCCCAAAGGCCCCATCCCCTTTTTTTAAAATTTCACGCCAAAACTTATTTTGCCCTAAAAGGCAGCTGTTTGGGACATTGAAAGCAAATTTGGTAGAAAAATATTCTACAAAACCCCAATTTTTCCCTCAACAAGCAATTCCCCAAGTTTTTCCCCCCCCTAGGCATATAAATCCCCTGAAATTTTTTTTCTCCCCAGGCAGAACCTTTTTTTAAATCCACATTGGAACCCCTTTTGGGCCAAGGGGAAATTCCCAAGCACTCAAGCCCCCCGGCCCTGTTGGGAAATTTTATGGGGAAACTTCCATGGGTTTGGGCACAACCCTGCATAGCGGGTTTTACCCTCCCAAAATGGGAGACGGTCCCTATCGATCCCTTTCCCACTATATCTTTAAAAATAAATACATTAAATAAGAGAGGACCTAATACTGGGGCCCTGCGGCCCCACCACTCAAAACCCATGACCACTCAGAAAAGGAAAGCATTTACCACCACCTCGGGTTTAACGATCCAGCACCATTTTTTTTGGGATCCAATTACACATTTATCCCAAACCCCAATGGATTCAAATTTTCCCCAAAAAAATCTTATGGGGGGACAGGGGTAAAAATCCCTTTTGGGAAAAGTAAAAAAACACAATACCACAGTTTGCCCCGCTTCCAAAACTTCAATTTCACCTCTTCAAAAAAAATAAATCAATTGGTCCGACAGCTTTTCCTTAGAAAACCCAAAAATTGCTGGCAATCACTAAAAAATATTGTTTTTGTAAACATACCCCCTGTAAAAGTCCCTTATGAGCCCCTTTCAAACTTTTTTTCCCACAACAGATGTTAAATTTTACGGTCTAAAATTTAACCTGGGCAAACTTGGAATTTTTTTAAAGGGAGGGGAACTACTTTTGCCTTGCGCCAGCCTTTTTGGTACTATCCCGGGTCCCCCCAGGGAATCTCTAAATATCTTTGTACGGGGGCACAGAGAAAACCCGAGCTAAAGCTTTTTAAGAACTCGGGGGTGAATGCCATCGGGGCCCCTGGAGCCTTTTTTCACTTTCCCGTTTTTTTTAAATTTTGGCTTTGACTTTTTCCCTACACTAAAGGGAATTAATTATAGCAGATGAGGGTTTTAACAGTACGCCACCCCCTTTCTTCCCCATTTTGGCCCACCCCCATAAACTACTTTTTCATTGACAGATATATAAACTGAAAACCCCTTTTTATTCCCTCTGCCTTCCCCTTGGGTCACCAGGACCACCCCCCCATCCAGGTTTTTAAGGGCCCCACTTGCTCTGACTTTATTTTTTGGGAAATTTAAAATCCTTAAAAAGAATTTCTTGGGGTTTAGTCCTTGCAGCCCCTTTTGGCCCCCGCCTTTCTTTTTTGTTTTTTTAGCTCCCTTTTTTTTCACTTTTTTACAGATTTTTTTAAAGCTCTCTAAAAATTTTCAAAGGCGATCCCGACCCCTCTGACTTATTTTTTTTAAAAAATCCCCTTTTTTTTTTAATTTTTTTATTGCCCTCTTAACAGAAGGTAGAACCCAAAGTTTGGGTTTTTAGTTTTTTTTCGCCTATACTTTTTCCCCAAAAAAAAAAATATTGCAAAAAATTTTCCCGAAAGAATTTTAAAAAGGCTCCCCCACTTGGTTCTAATCCCCAAATTTGCAAATAGCTGCTCCCAGTCTGGGCCCCTGTATTGCATCCCTCAAAAAGGGAAAAATTTTTCCCCTTTTAAAAAAAAATTTTTTTTTCCCTTTCCCGCTCTTTTTTTCTTTTTTTTCCATTTTAAAACTAAAGTGTTTTTAAAATTTTAAAGGCCCACTTTTTCCCCAAAATTTTCAAAAACCCGGTGACCGTTTTCCCCCGCTAGTTCTGCTTTTTTTAAAAATTACCAATCCAACAGAGCTTTCCACTTCTATTGGTTTTTCCCTCCAAAAACCCAAACCCCAAAAAATTATCCTCTAAAAATTTTGGGAGGAATTTCCTTCCCTTTTAATTGCGCAGAACCGTGCCCCCAGTCTTTCCGGGGAAAAATTAAATTTACCCATTATTAAACTGTCCCCTGCCTGTGCTCCCGCCCCAAATTTGTTTATGCATCTGTTCTTCTATCTCCTCAGTGATTTGGGGGGGGCCCCCTATGGGTTTTACACCAAAAAAAATTTTTTTCTGAAATTATTCCTCCCTTGTATTTTCCACCCACAATGTTTCCACATCATTAGCTACTCCGCCCTGTATTACCTCTTTCACATTTGCCTTCATATTATTCCTTACATACAGACACACTCCTCCTCCCCTCCTGTTCGCTCTGTCTTTCCTAAATAGATTAAAACCTTGAATGTTGACTTCCCAATCATGCGTGGTGTCCAGCCATGTTTCAGCAATACCTACCACATCAATCAGCTCCTCTACAACAAGCACCTCAAGTTCCCCCATTTTGGTTGCAAGACTTCTAGCATTTGTGAATAGACATTTTAAGTTCCCTTCCAGTTTTACACTTTCCGTCAACGGTTTAGGATTGTATCTAACATTTTCATTAGATGGCATGGGATCAAACATTACACGTTCAGTAGACAGCATGGGATTAAACGTTACCTGTTCAGTAGACAGCATGGGAAATTTTGGTAATACCAAATATGTAGGGTTTGCATTATTCTAGAGTACGATAAAAAATCAAATATTTTCTATTTTTGAAACTTGCGCCGCACTACCACTGATAGACCTGAATGAGGATGCATTTTCGGATAGATGCGACTTTTGTGATTACTTTTATTCCAATTTTTAAGGGATCTGAAATGACCAAAACCCGCCACAATTTTGTCGTTTGGAAATATTTTCTTCTACAGTGTTCGGCGTACGGGATAAATGATGTTATATTTTAAACAGACTTTTTCAGACAGGGTGATACCAAATATGTGTAACATTTATATTATTTCAAAAGCGGGATGATTTTGAACCTTAAATACTTTTTTTTTTTTTCTTTACTTTAACATAGAGTCCCCCTAGGGTGCTTCACCACTGTGTGGTGCGATCGTTTACACAGCCTATTGCATTATAAAAACAATGCAATTGTGTTTCCAAAAATAGCAGTTTTACTACTTCCTGCCCCTGTCAAACGAAAAACTTGACAGCAATGAAAGCCTTCACAAGGCTTCCAGTCGCCAAGTAGATCGATCAGGGCCCAGTGATCTAACGGCGGGGGCCCCAATTGGAGGGAGAAACGGTGTGCGGCACCGTATCTCATTTATTTAAATGCTGCAGCCACAGTATCCAATAGGTTAAACAGCACGGAATGGAGCCGGCTCCATTCTATGCTGTTACCAGTGGGTGTCAACTGCAATTAGCAGTAGCACTTTCAAAGTGGTTTACCTGAGCCAGAAGTGTTGTTTCTGAGCTAGAATGCTCCTGATATATGAACCGAAGTAGAACGGGTTCATAAATAAGGCACACTCTACTCTATGCGCTCAAAAATTGCCGTCCTTGAACTTTAATAAAGGCAAACGTAGTCCCAACAAGAGAGTTGTCAAATGAAACAACGGAAGGGTTCTTTCAAGATGGAAGTCCAACATATACAATGGCAAAAGATGTTGGTTGTTCCCAGTCAGTTGTGTGTTATATGTGGTGCAATTATAAACAAAATGGGAAGGTTATAAAAGGAAAACATATAGGAAAACCAAGGGTCATCAAAGGATCGAAAGCTCAAAGCAATATGTCTTGAAAAAAAGAAATGCAAACAAAAAAATGGAAACACAAATTATTAAAACTGGAGGCAATCTTCGTCACAGAACTGTAAGAAATTGGGTAAATGAAATAGGAAATTTACACTGAAAATGGCAAATGAAATGAGAGTAGTATAATGTTGTACCGTGTTAGACATTGAAAGTAGTAGAAGAGTGAAGAAATCGGGCGATAACTTTTACAGACTGAGTATATTTGATGGTGAGCTTTCGAGAGTACTAGCTCCCTTCTTCAGACATGATGTTATACCATGAGAAGCAGTCTTGCTGTGTGGATAATTGGATAAACATAATATTAAGTACAAAAATACTAAATTGCATTTTTTCAACAGATACTACTGGAACCGTTTTAGTAACCTTGGTTTTTGCCGCTTTAATAAAACCTATAAAGCTGACTCTGAAAATGGTCAATTCCCCAATCGTTTATGATATGAGCTTGTGTTTCAGGTAATGGGCCCGGGTATAAGGCAATCGTTGTCTCAACATAGGCATACATATGAATTTTAGAAACTTTTCTAATACCATCAATAAAAAATAGGTTTGGAGATGATGATTTAATGCATATTGCATAGACCAAAACGGTTTAAAGGTTTTCAGGAAAGTTATATAAACTCAATAACATTTCCAACACACAGTCTAAATCAAATTAAAACCACAACAAGGCTCCATCCAGCAAAGTTGATCTGTCAACTACTCTTAGAGAAACTTAGAACCAGTTTGCTGTAAAACATCATTAGCGAAGTCCATGCCCCAAAGCATTCAGAGTATCATAAAAGCCTGAGGAAGAGTTACGAAGTACTGTTACGTTTTTTCGTTGATTCTATAATTTCTTTTCTACCTACTGTCATTTGTTTGATGTATGCTTCATAAAGCCAGAATATTTTACAGCTAAATTTGTTTTGTGTCACATATGTGGTTTGTGCATTTGCTATGAAGTGAAAAACATAGGTGGCCCGTTTTCTAAGTGGGGTGATTCCATAATTTTGCCATAGTTTGTATATCTATATCTAGGAATTTTATCTGGAACCAGATTTTTTTTTATGTTTTATTGCCTTCTAACAATTTTATAGAATCCAGTATCAGAAACCAAACATCATCTGTCCTGGTGCGTATTGTTTTTGCAGCAATTGAGAAATAAAGGAAAACAAAGACAAATATACAAAAGAATTGCTATTTATAAAGCATGTACACATGGCTTCATAAGACAAAATCCCCAAATGTGTCCCGTCAAAAAAGTGCTTGCACCCATCCCACCTTCTAAAAGTAAATCCCACTTCAGTTTTAGGAAAAAACACATCTGCCACTAAGCCCTTTTGCTTCTAGAGGACACTCTGTCAGCAAAAAGGTTTTTTTGCTTAAACTGCTTCCTACAGAAAAATGCTGTCTTTTGCTGTTAGGGATGCTTTTTATCTTCTGGGAGGTGAGAGGTAAGAGTCAACAGCCAAATCTTCCATCATCAGTGTAACAGTGTGATGCTTCATACGGCAAGATACCTTATCACAACCAAGACTGCAACGGTTTTAGTCAGGCAAGTTTGAGAAACCGAGTTTTCTACCATCATGCTGGTTCCTGTGGAAACAAGAAATCAAATGAAGCAACAAAAATAAACTGCTGACCAGCAAATTACAGTGGATCTACATGCAATGGCATAGAAGTGGGCAGCAATTACTGTAATACACAAAATACTGTTTGGATATGTTCACACAGCATATTTTTCTGTTGGAAAAACCGCCCTTTATGGGCATTCATGTTTAAGTGAAATCTTAGAGAAAATTCACAATGGAAATTAAAGTTGCCTATTTTACCTTTAAGACCATCATGGTTTGTGATGTTCCAGAACCACAGCCAGGGGCGAAACTACCATGCAGCAGATGTAGTAGCTGCTACAGAGACCAAGGGCCCCATAGCAGCTGCTACTACATCTACTACCACGGTAGTTCTGCCCCTGGCCCTGTCAGCAATGAACGTAACTATAGTTCACTGTTGGCGGGCCCTATGGTCAGGGGCAGAACTGCGGGAACCCCACCACCCACTGCCTCTGAACGCCCGGCCCTCTATCCCAAGCGTTCAGAGGCAGGAGTCCGAATGCCCGGTTTTAGCAGAGGAGAGCCTCGGTGGCCCCTGTAGCCTGCCTAAACCCTGCCTATCTATATGGGCTAATATACCCTGCCTAAACCCTGCCTGCCTGTCTACCTATATGGGCCCGATAGCCTGCCTAAACACTGCCTGCCTATCTATATTGGCCCCTGTAGCCTGCCTAAACCCGGCCTGCCTACCTATATGGGCCCCTATAGCCTGCCTAAGGCCTGTCTGCCTACCCAAATGGGCCTTTATAGCCTGCCTAAATCCTGCTTGCCTATATGGGCCCTTATAGCCTGCCTACCTACCTATATGGGCCCCTATAGCCTGCCTAAATCCTGCTTGCATATATGGGGCCTCCAACAGCCTACCTAAACCCTGCCTATATGGGGCCCCTTATAGCCTACCTATATTCTGCCTGTCTATATGGGGCCCCCTATAGCCTACCTAAAGTCTGTTTACCTCTACAGGCCCCACCTATAGCTTATCTAACTATCTGGGCCTGACCTATAGCCTATCTACCTATGTGGGCCCCACCTATAGTCTGTCTACCTGCATAACTATGTGGGACCCAGCTATAGCCTACCTATAGCCACCTATTGCTTACCTAGCTACCTGGGACCTAGCAACAGCATAATTAGCTACCTGGGGCCTACGCACAGCCTACCTAACTGGGTACCATCTACCTAACTGGGGCCTAACTACTGCCTACCTAGGGCCAATCTACCTACCTAGCTGTAGCTTACTTACCTAACTGGGACCTATCTACTTATATGTGGCCTAATTACTGCCTACCTACCTACCTACCTACCTAGAACCAATCTACCTACCTACCTGTGGCTAACCTACCTGGGGCTTATTAACTGCCTACCTACCTGGAGCCTACCAACTTACCTATATGCCTACCAACCTATCTAATGGGGGGGGGTCTAACTACCTGGTAATATGATTCGGAAGGGTACAGGCCATAGCTGTAATACAATCTCCAGGTGGGTTAATCCTCTGTTCCTCCCTTCTAGGTAAGTAGGCCTTTAAAGAGAACCTGTCACATAGGTTATGTCCCCCTTGCTGAGGACACCACAAGCTAGTGTCAGACCTTCTGTTTCCAGCACTGTGTCCCTTATTCTGATGCTGTAGTTTGAGTATTTAATGCTCAAATCTGCAATTTTCAGCCAGAAAAGTCATTCAAAGAGTCAGTTTTTTTCAAACCCTGTCCACCTGAGACTAGCCCCACCCACCTCAACTGATAAACCTATTACTTTGAATAGGTAGAAACGTGTAAATAACTGTCAGTGGGCAGGGCTAGCATTTGGTTGTCGGAGCTAACATCTGGTCATGAATAACATTTAAGGGGTAAATGCTCTAAAACTACAGCATCTTACAGAATAAGGGACACAGTGCTGGAAACAGCAGGTCTGACACTAGCTTGTGCTGACCTCAGCAAGGGGGGTATAATCTCTGTGACAGGTTCCCTTTAAGTTCCACTCCTGAGAAGTTTGTACAGAGGTTGGGGACAGTGAGGGAGGTGCTGGAAAATCAAAGATTCTAAGATATTTGTGTCCAAATCTGCAGGGATGAGTGGTGGCCGGGAGAAGTCAGTTGCGAGGTCTGGACTGAATGCAGAAGAAAACGGAACGTGAATGACACATCAGAGAAATGTCACCTGTGAGATGTAACTGCACAGTAATCACTCATACAGTTGTGTTCAAAATAATAGCAGGGTGCTCAAAAACATGAGCTAAGCACAAAATCTTTATACTAGTTTTTATTTCCATGCATTGGAAAAATTGCACACTGTTTTCTAAATCAAAACATGATGAGAAATGTATAGAATTCTTCACTAATTTTCAGAAAATAAGAAAAAATTTACATTGGGTTGTTTCAAATATAGCAATGTCTGCATTTGTCTTTACAAACTCAAGATATGTACTTTTTATTTATTTATTTTTTTTTTTTTTTAAGGATTTAGCATTTCTATGAATCTGTAACCTAATATTTAATTGTATAACCCACGTTTTTTTAGAGATGCTTCACATCTATGTTGCATAGAGTCAACTAACTTCTGGCACCTGTCAACTGTTATTCCAGCCCAGGATGCTTTGACTATATCCCACAATTTATTTGCATTTATTAGCTTTGCCTCAGCAATGGAATTTTTTCTGTCACCCCACAAGTGTTCTATCAGGTTAAGGTCTTGGGCTGGCCATTCCATAATCTCAATTTTGTTGGGCTGGAACCAAGATTTTGCTCATTTACTGGTGTGTTTAGGGTCCTTGTCTTGTTTAAACATCCATTTATAGGGCTTTTCCTCCTCAGTGTAAGGCAAGATGACCTCTTCAAGTATTTTGCAAACTGGTCCATGACCCCTTGTATGCGGTAAATAAGCCCGGAACCATAGTAAAAGAAACATGCCCATATAATGATGTTTGTACCACCATGCTTTACTGTCTTCAGAGTGTACTGTGGCTTGAATTCAGAGTTTGGGGGTTGTCTGACAAACTGTCTGTGGCTCTTGGACCCCAAAAAAACCCATTTTACTTTCATCAGTCCCCAAAATGTTTATCCTTTCCTCTTTTGGCCAGTTGATGTATTTTTTGGCAGATTGTATCCGCTTCTACAAATATCTTTTTTTGCCACAGTGAAACTTAACGGAGACTTCTTGCTAATGAATTTGCTTCACACAAGCGTCTTCTAAGTGTCACAGTACTCACAGGTGAGACTGTGTTGGATCATCCTGGAGCTAATCATTGGCTTAGTATTTGCCATTCTGGCTATTGTTTGATCCATTCAAATGGCCGTCTTCCATTTTGTTCCATGTTTTGCTTTCCATTTTAAAGCATTGGGGATCATTGTTGCTGAACAGCCTATCATTGTCTGCACTTCTATATAAGTTTTACCATTTCCAATCAACTTTTTAATCAAATTATCTGTGTGCAACAAAACCAGGTCCATTTGTGGCTGCCATTGGCTAAGGAAGTACAGTATGTTGATAAAATAGTGATATCAACTTAAAGATACCGGTATTAAAACGTAACTTTTAATAAATACAATAAGACAAGAGAAACACTATCACTATTAATACAAAACACAAAAGTCCAATCAGAGGAGAGTGCGGTAAGAAAAGGGGTAAAAGATATATATAACCTCTATATGCCTTACAAAAAACTACCACACCTTACCCTACAAAAGCAGGGAAATCGCCCCGAAAAGGAAACTATCCATGCAATAACCTCACCCTTACTCTAACAATACATACTGTATTGTTACAGTTTGTATTGTTAGAGTAAGGGTGAGGTTATTGCAGGGATAGGTTCCTGACAGGAACACCCTTTTTTGGGGCGATTTCCCTGCTTTTGTAGGGTAGGATGTGGTAATTTTTTGTCCCTTTTCTTACCGCACTCTCCTTTGATTGGACTTTTGTGTTTTGTATTGATAGTGATAGTGTTTCCCTTGTCTTATTGTATTTATTAAAAGTTAAGTTTTTATACACGTTTATATTTTGAGCTTTTTCGTTTATATATGGGATTCATGGTATTATTAGTTTTGTCTAAAATAGTGACATCACCACAAACACGTGCACCCATTGACTGCACCCACCTACTGGATCATCCGACCATTCTCTCAAGAGCATTAATGACACAAGCATCAGTGCTGCAGGGCTGATGCAATGATAATTCAGCTAATAAAATACAAACATTATATGGAAATCTGCTCAGAAGAATTTCTAGTTTTCCAACGGTTATCAGATCATTGGCCTGATTAAAATTCATACAACTTGTTATTTACGACATGAATTTAAATAAAAATACAGAAAACCTTAAACTGCTGATACAAGTTATGGTACAGCTAGATTTGGAACCTATATACAAATGAATGTGGACGATGGGCACAAGTGCCGCCTTCCACATTCTTTGAGAAGGTTGGTCAGCTACAAGCTAACACCTTCAAATTACCACTCACAGAGAGCATCCTGTGGGCACTAAGATATATGCAATAGTAATATTTTTATATTATATTACTGTAATAATATCTATTAATATTATATCTACTATACTTATAAATTTGAGGTTCTTAGTGTACATTTTGATCAAATTGTGTTATCCTATCAGTGGCAACAAAGCAACCTCACTTAGATGGGTTCTTACACTGCACAGTCTACCTGTTTAACAGTAGATTTATCTTTCCCTCTGTGTCTAGGCCTACAAAAGGATAGGCAGTAACTAGCTTTACTTTTTCCAAATTAAAAACAGCTTTGAACAGGTTGGAGAAGTCTACAACCAAAATGAAGGCAGTCACCACATATCATTCATAAACTTTAATTCCTGGAGCTTCAGCCGAGTTTTATTTTTTCATTGCATTATTGGTCTACCTTTTCCTATAAGTGGCTGTTTTCATTCCTTCTACCTTTTATGCCTGTATCCTGTTATATGACCTATGTGATTTACCATGCATACAATAACCTATTTTAGCATAAGAAATAATGGGTGAGTATGGTACAGCTCACTTGGATGTGTATTGAGTATTGAAGGTGGATGCCTTTGAGGACATGAGGCTATACTTGCAGCGAAAGAGAGAGATTTCTCCAAAATCCATAAGTGTAGTGACCCCACTGACGTGTTTCTCATTGACTTTACTATGACTAAAAGCTTTGGCTTCAAACATGTCAGTTGAATTACCGCAGTCATCGGTTATGTTGGTTTTAGATGGATTGAAATAAAGTTTATGTTTTAATTGCACTCATGGATCCTGGACAAATCTTCTCTCCTCTCATATTTTAGTGTAAGGATTTCATGACTGTAAATGCCTTATGAAAATAAGAGCCTTAGTGGTGGCCTTTTTTTTTAGTTTTTTTTGTAGAATAGGTGCTAGATCAAATTTTGATCTCATAAATATACCAAATATTAAATGTGTTTAGTCTTTTATTAAATTACATTTGTCCAAATTAGTCTTATTCCATCCACATGAAGACCAGTACCCTAATTTCTCCTACGTATTCATTCTTTAGTGAAAATAACTATAAGCCTAACAAAACTGTATCCTACTCTTCTACATTATTTCCTCACTAATTTCTACAGTATCTCTTTCCCTCTGATTACATCCCTATACTCTTGTGCCTTTCTTCTGCTGTTGAAAATCCCATTTATGCTATAAACCTTAAAGGGATTTTCTCACCACGCTGTTTTGCAGAGTCACAGACAACTTCATATTGACACTGCCTGGTCAGGCTGTGGGTGGTTCTATAGCAGTGATTAACATATTAAGCTTCTCTATAACTAGCTCAGATATTACAGAGACATAAGTGCAGGACAATCAGGATTTGAGATGTGTGCAGTAACCTACAGAGACTTGTGTTCACTCAAGCCAGATAAAATTTGTCTTATCTCCTGACCAGTACTATAACAAAATAGCAATGTATTTAGTAATAGCCTTGATTCTCCAATCCTTATATGTTTAAAGCTAATCATTGTAATGAGGAAACCCCTTTAAAGTGTAAACATAAAAATCCCCTCTTCAGACAACCTTACAATCTGTCCTAAGATCTCCACCACAACTGCTGTTGTAAAACAATACGGTCTCAACTTGGCAAAGAAGCTAAATTACATACACAAGACCTTCTCCGCTAATGTAATCAAGTAAAACTTTTTCCATTTGCCCTGTAATAATAAATGCTTGGCCTTTCTTGTTCTTATACATGTATTTGTTAGTTATGGTCAAAGGAAATTAATGTACTGTTTACAAAATAAAACAACAAATAATAAAACATAAAATTATATATATAATAACCATGTAACGGACTCAGTGTGCCAATGAGTAAGATCATAGGGCCTGCCCTTAACACAAAAGGGTACCTGAATTTGTGGGAATATGCATCTCTGCTGGTTCTCCATCACCTCCCATTCCAGTGGCACGTAGTTGAATAGTCACATGATTGGTACCTTCGGGGAGTGGAAGCTCTGCTTGTGTCTTACTCGTTACATAAAGAGTAGGAGTTGAATGGGAATCCACCCTATAAAGTATCTACACAAAAAGAAAAATTAATTTTAAGGTACGGAATAATACAAAATCTAAATCTTTAACTGCCTTTTTTTGTAGTTACCTTGTATTCGGTTACAGAAGATTCATTTTCCAGTGCTATCACTGGGTCCCACTTAATTCTGACACTGGATCGGGAAACTGTCCAGGAAATATTACCCGGAGGTCTATTTGGAGCTGAAGAGTCACAAAAGGATTAGTGTCTCATGCTCACAATCTAAATATCATGCATGATTTAATATAACATATTGCTCACAACACATGAGCAATACTGATATGACCATTTGGATAACTTTTTTGTGTTATACATACGTGATTTGGTAGTAGTAATGTTCGCAACGGGGCTAGGTGGTCCAGTGCCAGCTCTGTTGTAAGCACGAACTGTCACATGGTATAGAGTATTTGGTTTTAGACCGCTGAATTTTGCAACTGTATACAGGCACTCCGACCACAACCTAACGGCAGCACCTTCATTAACACCCGCCATCCAGTACCTAATCTGTTTGAAGTTACAGAGTTACTCTCTCAGCCACAAATACTATTACAGGGCATTTAAAAAGGCATTGCCTAAACCTCTTTAATTGTTCTCTTTAAAAAGTTACCGCAAACAGATTACACTTCATCATTTCATTTTTTTAAATGGGTACACAATAGTAGTTGAGTGCTGATTAAAATGTTTACCTTACCTCAGAGCCCAGTAAAACTCCCGTAACAGTTGCCACAGACTTCCATTCCACCTTAATCTCAGAAGACGAAAGAGCTGTTGCCTTCATATCAGATGGTGAGACACTTGGCTCTAGAGATCAGAATATTTTTTGTAATCATATAAAAAGCTTATGAAATGTAAAAGAAAAAATCACTGAAAACAAACACTACACTCTAAATCTAAAATCTACCTTTTATTAGTTACCAATAAAACCCTTACAACTTTACATTACAAAAAACTATGAGCAAAACCACTGCCGAATGAACAGTAGATCTAAGAAGATATATATATTTATAATAATAAATATATAATATAAATATATATTTTAAAATATATATATATATATATATATATCTCCCTCAAAAAGACCCTACATTATCCTATGTACAAGTCGGGTAATCGTCCCGAAAAGTAGGGCCCCACCTTTTTGAGGCTCACCCTATTACGTTGCCTATCTTGTCCCTAACCTACTTCAGATATATATATTCCTAGGGATAAGTATATCACATCCTATGTTCACAGACATGCAAAAGATACGCTTATAAATGACTCTGTAAATAGAGAACTACGCATTCATCACCACCATAGGAAAACATGCATAGGAAATCATGTACCTTTCCTTTGTAAAGAGGAACACCTCTCTTAACATATTATATCAGTGCCAGGTCATGACCAACGTGTGATAAATCAGTCAAAATACACAGGTAATCAAAAAGACCCCAGTCTGTTAGAGAGAGATTTTAGCAACAAGCAAATGTTATTGTCAAATTTAGATACGACCTTATGTTCGTCTCCATAGCTATCCCTTCATCCCGACACGTTTCTCCCAGTCAAATAGAACTGGGTTCATCAGGGGACTTGAAAATGATATACACAAGGATATGATTATTATGGGCAGTGATATTTGCCCCCCTCTCAGGTCGACCCGTCTTGTCCATAGGATAGTGTAGGGTCTTCCTGAGGGAGATATATATATATAATATATATATAATATATATATATATATATATATATATAATTTTATTTTTTTTTTTCTTAGATCTACTGTTCATTTGGCAGTGGTTTTGCTCATAATTTTTTGTAATGTCATGTTGTTAGGGTTTTATTGGTAATTAATAAAAGTTAGATTTTAGATTTAGAGTGTGGTGTTTGTTTTCAGTGATTTTTTTCTAAATCTCCAACTCTGGTTAGTATTTGATATTTTTTTCTGTTAAGTTACTTGAAATGTAAAAGAAAAATATAAAACACAAAAATATATTGTATATATGCTTCAGCAGTGTGGAAGCCTGAAGTCCCATTTGCTACTAAACTTTGTGAAGCAAGGAAAATGTCTTTTTCTTCAATGGGTGTTGGGTTGAAGACTTGGTTGATAGTTAAGAGAGATCCAACTCCACCCTGGATCCTGATGAATTATGCTCATTAGGAAGCACCTGCGTGAGCTCCTCAAGAAAGTTCTGAGTTGTAAGACAAGTCTCTTGTCTTTTAGTCTTCAGGAGAACAGGCGTTGCTAACCTGATGGCTGATGTGACTGTTTGTGGCGCTAAGGGGGTAGGCTCAAGTCATGGTTAGTGAGGGAACCATAATGTTTAGTTTAAGACTAGGCAACCTAGGGTCTGTGTTGTGTATATTGTAAAAGGGTTTTTTGTTATTTGGGGTAAGTACAGAAATTTTAAAAATGACTTTATTTTTGTTTTTCCCCAGAATCTGTATTATGTAACTAATGGACCATTTTAAAAGGGCCCACAATTATATTTAAAATTGTCACATTCTTAAGAAAAATAATTATCTTTGAGTGATACAAAATCTACCTTGTTTCCCCCCAAAATAAGAAAAGTGCCCTTTATTTTTAAATTTTTTTTGCCCCCAAAAATTTTAGCTAAGATTTCCCTTTTTTGGGGGAATGTATTCTTTTTTTTTATGAAAAAATAATTCACATTTATTGTTGAACAAAAATTAAACATGTATTAATTTTACTGTAGTGATTTTATCAAAAATCAGCATAAGCACCAAACTCTGAAAATTTAATAAAAAAAAAAAAAAGCCTATGGGCCCCAAATTTTTGGGGGAAAAACAGTGTTTGCAAACATGCATAAAGAAATTAAAACCCCTGACCCGGTATAGCTGGGACCCCCTGAAATCGAAAGACTGCCTGGGATCGAATAATAAACATGAATATCATACCCTCTTCTGCAGAGTATACAATTGTTTCCAGGTGGGAAAGGTCCTTCAATTTTCTTAAAAACTTGAATTGTGAAAATTTTAACCGGAAAAGGATTTTGCTGTATGCTTAACATTTTAATAGACAAATTTTGAGACTTTACCCCAAGGGAAAATTTTTTTCTTTTGCCAGGGGCTCCCCAGTGGTTTCTCCCCTTTTAAACAATGATTTTATCCAAAACCATCTCCATGTTGGTATTGCCTCTCCAATGGCTATTATACCAAGAACAAGAAAACAAGGATAACACAATAAAAATGCATTGATTTGATAGTGCAAGTCTTCTTTTGGAATAAATGTTTCCAATGGCTCATTAGTTCTCTTCTGGGGCCCAATGCGTTTACATGTACCCAAATGCTTTAGGGAATCTTTTGTCTGTCCCTTATCTAGTGGTCATGGAAAAACTAGGAAATATTATTTAGGAATCAAAATTTTTAAAAACTTTTAAACCCCAAAGACATATTTAGGCCCTTTAAACCCATAGGGAAAGGGGTTTTAAAAGGGGCATTATGTAAATAATGGCTAAAAAGAAGGGGTCTTCACAAAAACCCAAAATTAGCTTTCCGCAGGGCTACATGGCTATTTCCTCCTTCTGTTTTACTTGTATGATCGTTTTTTAAAATTTTTAAATTTTTTAAAGAAAGCAACAGGGGTCCTCAAACTACTTAACCAGGGGGCCAGTTCACTGTCCCTCAGACCATTGGAAGGCTGGAATATAGTTTTAAAAAAAAAACTATGAAACCCAAATTTTTTGTGCACAAATGCAAATAAATTTTTTTTGATGTAAAAAAAATCAAAAAGGGAACAAATACAATTTTTTAAAAAAAAAAAACAAGTAAAGTTAAATCAACAAACTTTTTCGGTATTTAAAAAGGGAAAAAATGGGCCTGCTTTTGGCTAAGGAAAGGGCAATGTCCCGGTTTCCCTATTTTTTGGGAAAAACCCCCATTTTCCCAGCAAATTTTTTTCCTTCTTTTTTGTCATTGTTTCCTAGGGATTCCAAATTGCTATTGTAAAAATTCCCAAAATTTTTAAATTTTTTTTTGTAGCGCTGTAAATAAATTTTATTTTATATAACGGGGAATAAAATTTTCCAAAAAGAGACCTACAGACTGCCCCTACCCAAACAATGCAGTCTGATCAGTGCCCCTTTAATGCCCGCATTGCCCCGTCCATTTCTTTTTAGCCTTTACCCGTGCCCCCTATGGATGAAAAATCCACTTTTTTCTTCAGGCTCAGACCCGGTGTGGTGCTAAACCCTCAATTTGGCAGGTAAATGTCCCCATTTGGGAAACATAGGTTCCCCCCAAAAGGCAGGTTAAAAAAGTCCCCAATAAACAGCTTTGGTTCCCCCCCAAAAGGGAGGTAAATGTCTCCCCCTTTGGTAGGTAAAATGGGCCCCAAAAGGGAACCTAAGTCCCCCCTTTGGGAGGTAAAAGTCCCCCAATAGGGGAGATAGGTCCCCAATAGGGGAGGTTAAAGTCCCCAATAGGGAACGTAGTGTTTTTAATAAAGGAGCTTGGGTCCCCAAATGGGCAGGAAATGTCCTTAATAGGCAGCATAGGTCTTATCCCAAGTTCTAAACCTACTTCCCCCTACCTTTAAAAGGGAGGCCCCTTTGCTCGACTCCGTTTTTCTTTTTGGCAAAAAGGTGGCGTAAATGTCATAGGGTGGGGTTTTGAAACTCCCACGTCGTCTGTGCTCATCCCGCAGCGACGTCTCATTTTTTAAACCCCGCACAGGTTTACGGGCCCGCTGGTTTTTTTTGAAGAACTGTAGTGAAGTTCAATTTTCGGCCGGGCCCGGGGCGGCTGGGAGTTAAAAAAATCCAGGGGGCCAAAATAAATTTCCTCAGCGGGGGGGCATTTTGGGACCCCGGGGGTCTAAAAATATACTGAGAAAAATCCTAAAAGGGGTCCGGGTTTTTTAATTTTCCCGGACTATTATTTTTACCAAAAAACAGTGCTGTTTTATTTATTATTTTTCTTTAAAAGGGGGATTTGCCATGAAGGAAAACCTTATTGAAAGAACGAAAAGAAAAAAAAAGGGAAACCTTTTGAGAGGAGAACGGTCAGACACAGAGCCATGCATAAGGGATCGTTTTTAAATAATTTTAAAGGGGGAAATCCAGCACGTTGAAAAAAAAATAAGCCGGGGCCGGGTTAAAATTTAAAAAATTTTAAATAAAAAGGGGGTATAAAATCACAAGACAAAAGAAAAAAACCCCCAATTTAAAAATTTTACCCAAAAAAATCCCTTAAATGGCACGGCCCATAAACGGGGGACAATGCGCTGAACCCGCTTTTGGGCTAAAAGAACAAACTTGCCCTTACTATGCGTCTTTGTCCCAATTTTCACCAAATAATCACCCATACACTAGTGGTTTCTGTTACAAAAGAAAAACACCTTTCTCCACACCCCCTTAAAAAGCTCTTTTATGTTTCCCTTTCATCAAAATATAAGCAGGGATCTACCCCGGATAATCCCCTTTACAAAAAGTGGATTCTTATAAAAAACGACAACATATTTCTCCTTGCCCCTTGAAACCCCCCCTTCACGCCCCCCTCCATCGGGTTTAAGAAGTGCTCTGCGCGCAACCCGGCCAGTTCAGCTCCTTTTCCACTCGCCTGCAAGCAGAGTGCAAGCTTTTGGTAAAAAGGGGCAATAAGGGCACCCCTGAGAGCCCTAAGGTCAATTTTTGTAATCACAAAAATTTTTTTAAAAAAGTTGATTAAAAAACCCTTTTTTGGGGGGACCCCACGTCAACAAAAAAATCTTTTGGGGCAAAAACCCCCTTTTTAAAAAGTAAAAAAGTGTCATCCCAAAAAAGATACCCCCTCTGTTTTTGAGAAAATACCATAGACATAGAGGGGGAAAATTTATAGCCAAAGAGGGGCCCCGCTACAAGCCCCCAATTTTGCATCCCCGGTTTGATGGGATGGCCTTTTTTTTTTAACAGGGAGCTCCCTGTACTTGTTTTCTATTTTTTTTTTGCTTGGTTTTTTAAAATTGGATTTTTTTTATGTTTTCAATATGGGCAAAACTTGCATTAATCGTTTATTTATTCTCAATTTTTTTTAAAGTAACTGAGCGTTATTTTTTTTTTAAATTTTTTAAACCTTTTTTTAAACCCTTTTCTATAACTTTTTTTAAAATTTTTAAAGCAACTAGCGGGACCTCTAGGGGTTTTATTTTTTTGTTACTTTTCAAAAAACGCATGCTATTAATAACGTTTTTTTAAAAAAACCTTTTACTGAAATCAAATTTTTAAATTTTTTAAATTTAAAAATCAGTATCAATCCAGGTAAACCGGGGAAAAAATTGGTTTTTTAAATTTTTTTAATTTTTTTTGTATCTGCCCTTTTATCGTCGTGCCCGCGTTTTCCTTTTTGGCGTATTTTTTTTGGCTATATCACCCGCTATTTGTCTATGTGATTTAAAAAAAGAAACCCTTTTCATTTTATTTTTTTAAATTTTTTAAAGCCTTTTTTTTTTTGGGGTAAGGTAATAGTTTAGAAATTCGCAATCCGGATTTTTTTTCTTTGTATTTTAAAGAATTTTTAGGCCTGATCCATGTGAATGAAGAATGGGTTATGCCTACAACAAGCTGCTGAACTCCTGTACCTGTATCAAAGGCATTTGGACCTACCTTTTCAAAAACCACAACAATATCAGATGAGTGCGTTCAGTAAGTACAAATAATCTGAGAGTGCTTACTATGCTACACAAGGGTGGGCTCTCTCTCTTGGTGCCTTTTTTTTCAGTGTCATTTAAACAGCCTATGGGTGTTCTGAAGTCCTCCTTATTTTCAGTCCTTATCCATAGTGTATAGGCTTACCCCATGTGATTCCATGAGCATAGTTCACATACATGTTTCTGGGCACACCCCTTTGTCAAGCTTTGTCAATTTTTTCGACAAGGGGGTGTCGCCCAGAAATGGACTTCTGAACAGCCACAGGTCGTGTAAATGACTTTGATTCCATCTATAAAGATATGTTTTATACGATTACACAAGTAAAACTTAAATAAATAGCCATATAGACTGCAGCTGCTTTATTGGTTTGTGTGAAATCCATTGTGCACATTTATTGAAGAATTGCATTGTGCAGATGAGACCTGTCAGTATCATATCATGTAAATTAGGTCCTAGTACTAATTTGCCAATAGGGTCTAACATAGAAAATTGCCCTAAACACAACCATGCTAGTTAAACTATTAGTGAAGATTGCTTACAATGTTTTGGATGAAATTGTAAGTTGTTGAGATTGTATTAAAGAGAAAGGGGAATTATGTCCCTTATCTAAGGCCCCATCACAGGCATCCATCAGGAAACCTAGAAATAGGTATCCCAATGTATAACACTGCGGAAACATAGGAAAATATAGGACAAACATAATTGGCCTCATTTATTAAACCTGTGTAAGCCTAAGGCTATGTTCACACGGTGTAATTTCAGGGCGTACAGTACGCCTCGCAATTATGCCGGGTGTTTGGGGGTCGTGCTGATCGGTGTGTACTGCCGTGACACTGTGCAGCAGCCCGCCGCCCCCATTGACAGTCATTACTCGCGGCGCGTATTCGCCGCAAGTAATTGACATGTTACTTATCTCCTTGCGCGCACAACACGATTGGTTTGTACGAGCGGGGAGAGGAGGTGTAATCCATAGATCTCTATGAGAACTGTGGGTTACCATAATTTCGTTTGCATTTGAGCGCAAATAAGATGCGAAATGCGTGCCAAAATTCCCCTGTGTGAACATAGCTTAAGACTGTCCTTGTTGCCCCTAGCAACCAATCAAAGCTCAGCTTGAATTTCATATAGTGCTGTGTAAAAAATGAAAGCTGAACTCTGGTTGCTGTGGGTAACAAGGACAGTCTTGCACTTAGACAGTTTTGAAAATAAGGCCCATTCTCATTTAGACTACATTTGCTATGATTTCTGTTGGTATACACTTTATGTACTGGAAATTTAAAAGTGGTAGACCATGCTTTTGTCTTTGGCACATTGGGGAACATGTATGAAAATGGTCTAGGTCTAAGACTTTCTTTGTTGCCCATAGCAACCAATCAGAGCGCCCCTGTAATTTTTGCGGAGCACTATATGAAGTGAAAGGGGGCTCTGATTGGTTGCTATGGGCAACATAGAAATTCTTAGACCTAGACAGTTTTCATACATGTGGCCCAAAAAGCGTTTATAAACAGGAAAGATGGGAAATGTAGTCTGAAAGAAACGACTTTTCTTCCTGTAGTCTTTCTATAGCTGCCTATGGTTCTGCAGTGGCGTACATCAGGATACCTGTTTTAAGGCATCCCAATGGATATTTGAGATGGAAGACCACAACGTGATGAGAATGGGTCCTAAGTGATTAGTAAGTACTGAAAGTATCAGACACCTGCAGAGCTCCCAGTGATTCTGTAAGCACAATAATTTTAGTAAAAATGTGGTGTTTTGTAAAACATTTACTTACCTTCCAGGTAACTGTCAGTTCATTTGGTGCCCCTCCTCCACCATTAAGACCAGATGGGGCCACAATGGGTGCTAAAAGAAGATATGGGAAATATTAAGTTGTATGTGTGCTACAATTTTGTATATCAAAACTGAATTTTTTCAGAATTTTTTTCAATAAAATTGAGTGCAGATAGCACTCTTCAGGATAAAATTTACAGGTGTTCTATTTTGGCAATTTTTTTTTTTTTTTTTTTTTACAGTCCTATGCAATAAAAATTTACATATGAAATGTTGTCCTGTCCTTTTGTAGGTGTGTGAGAGAACTTTTGTTTAGCAGGGCGGACTAATCTCACTTTACTTCCGCTACTTATCTCTACATAGTCTTATTACGAATAGTAGGTAATGGCATAATGATTGCTCTATTGTTCTCTCCACTAGGAAAGTCAAGATTATACTAGACCATAAGAAATACATAAAAAGTAAATAGGGTAATCTTTTTCAGCAGTGAGGAAGGGGGTGGGGGTTTCTTCACACTTATCAGGTGATTGCTGATAATATTTACACTTCTCAGACCAGAGCTGACTAGAAAGAAGGACCATCAAGCAATCCTCTCACTTCTATGCTCACAGAAGGGAAGTAACAAAGAACAATGTACATAGGGGAACTTTTAAAAATTATATATAAAAAAAACAACAACCACCCAATGAAAAAAAAACACAAAACAATCTATACAATAGTTGCATATTGCTTGTCAATTTGTGAATAGAAAAATGTCGATGGTAGTGTCTCTTAAATATTTTGAAACGTGTTCAGGGAAGTACACTGTATTCGTAGGCTAGGGTTACAGAAATGTCATAATCTACCACTATTTTGTTTAGATGTCTTTTTACATGATGGAGCAGTAGTTTTAAAATCTGGACATTCTATAATAATGAAAGACAGAATAAGTAGCCTAAAGCTACAATTGGGTGTATACAATCATAGCCAGCAATGTAATACAACAGAGCATGAAGCTTATTAAATTCATTTACTCACCGGCCTCTTTTGTTCTTATTATGGCAGATGGAACACTGGGCTCTCCAGCTCCCAAAATATTGCTAGCCACAACTCGGAATTGATAGTCAGTCCATTGGTTGAGTCCTACCACCAAAGCTGATTCTGCATTTCCCTCCACAGTGGCAGGATCTATAAAGAGAAGAGCTCTCAGGGTTCACATAAATAATCCAAAGCAAAGTTTAAGATTATACACTGGGAAAAAGAACAGGTTAATACTATTCCTTAGATTCACTAAAGGGCATGAACTTTTTAAAGTCTTTATTGGTTTTAGCTCCTGTTGGACTTCTCGGTTTTACTGGTCTTTAGGGTGTATTTGCATGATGTGGTAATATTGTGTTTTTTGACCTGGTTCTATTTTATCGCAGCAAAAGTGACAAACTTTACAGCAATTTCAGAACTGTGGCAAGAACCAGTATGTTACCACAATGAGCGACTAAACCACTGGAAATCACTCACATAATGGAATGTACAGGGAGCTGATTTGCAGACAAAATTCATACAAAGGAATATTAGAGCAATATTAGATTATGCTAGAGTGCTCAAGAGCAATTTTTTTTTACCATTATGGCAGTGTAATCTTGCCTCATAACACATTCACTTCTAAATGCTACAGGTTCAGTAATAGGTGGCTCAGATGTCTCAAAAGAGAAATATCATAAAGGTGAGTAAAAGGTTGAAGAGAAGGAAGTGAAAGGGAAAATCAGAGCAGCGAGGTAAGGTGGATAACCATGTTTTCTAGAACACTATTGAAATCACCATTGCAGTGGTGCCAAGAACCAGTGGAACATCATCAGATTACACAAAGAGCACAGGATAATACCATATGTTAGTTGGATAGTTTTCGGTAGGTATCGGAGTTCTGAAACACCCATCGGAGACTAGCACAGAAGGTAGCTGCCTCAGAATTCTAGAAGATCACCTCAGCTATAGGTTCAATTAAATAAACAGACACTTCTGATGTATTCACCGGCTCTTCACTCAGCTGAGCAACGTGCTTAGCCAGAAACACCCAGATCCGGCATTCCTGCTATTTTGAATGAGTAAACTTTATTTCATAATTTTCTACAGCAGCAGTACAAACACGGTAAAAGAAAGGGCTGGGACCAGCCGACGCGTTTCAGGCAACACTTGCCCTTGTTCACGACTGATTAAAAAGTGTATCTTACACTGTTTAAAAACATATTGTAACTAATTAACTAAATTAAATAAAGTATTCCTCCAAGAATTCTTCAGTGTTCTAGGAAAAACATTGCTGGCTGCTTGAAGAAACGGCCAGGACTACATACATGATATTCAGGCAATTGTGCCAATGCATATTGCGCTCTGACATATCAACAGGTCAATTGAATAAAATCTATCAAACCAATGAAGGAATGAGGTGAGGCCACGCAAGCAGCTGGCCCCAAGCAGTTGATACCATGCCACAATAAAGCTGCCAATGGCTGCAAAAATTTGCTGGTATCTCATGTGGCTATTGGTGACTTTGGCTCTTGGCTACATCAATGCCACAATGTAGCTATTACATGTGTTTTTACTATGTTCACACAGTATAGTACGGCCGCAATTGCGCTGGGTGATTTGGGAGTCGCGCTGATCAGCGCGTACTCCCATGTCGCGGGGGGCCAGTAGCCCACCGACCCTATTGACATTCATTACTCGTGACTCGTATTCACTGCAAGTAATTGACCTGTCATTTATCTCCCCACGCGTACAATACGATCGTATTGTACGAGCGGGGAGAGGAGAACTATGGATTACTGTTATTTCGGGGCGCAAATACGACGTGAAATGCATGCCGAAATTACGGCATGTGAACATATCCTAACAATGATTTGTTTTTCAGTTCATCTGATGAATCGAGCTGAGGATAATGCAGCAGAATTTGTTGCGTACTTCAAGTTTCCTACTTCTAAAACCATTACACTGACCTGTCCGTGCCTGCTTCCATTCTTCTTTCTCTGGTTCCTTTACCTCTACTGTATAACGACTTATTGGGTTATGGTTATCAAACCCTCGACTCCAGCTCAGTTGAACACTTGTCTCCTTTGGATTTCTTGCCACCACACCTCCTGGTGGTCCAGGGGGGCCTATACGAAGCAAGTAAGCATTAACGAGAACATATGAAGCGAGCATGTTCTGCACTTTATGACACTTTTCTACTTTATTCTTGTTTTCAGAACCAGCTAGTTCCATCCAGTGAGCATAAAACCTTCAAACCTAGCCAATATTTGTGTAAAACTAGTCATATGAAGCAACAACTTTTTGGGCCACATGTATGAAAATGGTTTAGGTCTAAAACCCACTTTTTTGCCCATAGGTTACTATGGGCAAAACAGTGGGTTTTAGACCTAAACCATTGTCATACATGTGGCCCATGTTTTTTTTTTTTTTTTTATGATATCAAGGATTGCCTTTTAAATTAGGAAAAAAAGGAGAAAATGAACAGTAAATAACAAAAAAAAAATCCATGGCTTTGTTGGGTATTGGTATCTTAATGCTGTGTTTCTCAATCACATGTACTGCCTATATTGTAAAGATATTCTGTATATTGTAAATTTCATAAGTGTCACTGCATCAATAAATAGTCCTTTAATGGGATATCCTTAAAACATGAGGTATTGTGGGTTCTTATGGACTTATTATAGCACATAAAGAGTTATTATAGAGTAATTCGGAAGTAGATCCACTTAGACTGGAAAAACATATGATGAAAGATATTTTGATCTCAGCAAATAAAGGTTTGTCATTGTACAATTAAAATATATACAATTCACTATTCTACAGTGATTCATTATGAACCATTGTTTACTTCCAGTGGCTATAAATCTGCCCTGTTATGTAAGGGACACACAGGTGGACAGCTAGATACCGCACAGAGCTATAATAACGAAATAGTAACAAACAGTGCACCTGTGTGACCAAATGAATAATGAAGGTCCCCACTACATATGTTTCCAGATACAGAAGGTCAGAAGGTATGCTAGAATATATGTAACTGTTCATTATACTGCTAAAGAGGCCTCAAAGGTGCAAACACCACAGTTACCTCGCACAAGGAGAGAAGCTGACGCAGAGGCTCGGTCTACCACGGTCTGTGCTGTACAGGTGTATTTTCCAGCATGCCTTAATTTAGCATTAATTATGTGAAGGTCTCCAACAGATTCATCCTGAAAAAAGTGCATGGTCTTTGACTTTGTTGTTATCAATATATTCCAAGGAAAGCCAAATATGTTGGTATAAAAATAAATTAAATCTAGCTGTTCTATGGCATGTTCTGTTCAAGACTATTTTTGAAATAGTATGCACTATATTTAAATACTCCAATATATACAATATCTCACAAAAATTAGTGCACCCCTCACATTTTTGTAAAAGTTGTATTTTATCTTTTCTTGGTACAACACTGAAAATATGTTGTCAGTGTACAGCTTAAATAACAGTGTAAATTTGGTGTGTCCTAAAATAACTCAACACACGGTCATTAATGTCTAAACCGATGGCAACAAAAGTTAGTACACCTCTAAGTAAAAATGGACAAATTGTGCCCAAAGTGTCAATATTTTGTATGGCCACCATTATTTCCAGCACTGCCTTAACTCTCTTGGGGATGGAGTTCACTAGACCTTCACAGGTTGCAGCCACTGGAATCCTCCTCCATGATGACATCACGGAGCTGGTGGATGTTAGTGGCCTTGTGCTTCTCCACCTTCCATTTGAGGATGCCCCACAGATGCTCAATAGGATTTAGGTCTGGAGTCATGCTTGGCCAGTCCATTACCTTTACCCTCATTTTCTCTATCAAGGCAGTGGTTGTCTTGGAGGTGTGTTTGTGGTCATTATCATGTTGGAATACTGCCCTGCACCGGACCTATAATTATTTATGGGCCAGTTATCATGCAAAGTAGCAAAAGTGGTCTCAAAGAAAAAGTTCAATAACCACCTATAAACATAGAAACCAGTGCAAAGAATATATAAAAAAACACAAACCAAAAAATGAAGGAAATGGGTAGCAGACACGTGCCTCAATGAGCGTTTCGCATTTCAGGGGTTAAAGATCATATGTATTGCCCAGTATTTGAATATCCCACCACCAATGGGAAAGTCTAACTTAGGAAGATAAAAATAAAAGACCAATCAATGCTTAGAATACATACCCTGTCAAAAAGGAAAACAAAAGCTCTTAATAGGATATATCCCAAAAATTAGCACAAAATATCTTTTTCCCCTTTGAAAACATACCATGTCTATAATCACAGGCGTCTACATCAGAAGACAGGAAGAAGTAAGTGAAGCTAATTCGCCCAACCGGAAACGCCAACTGCACAACAGTGCATGCTGCCTTGCAGCCCAGTTTCTGAAGGGAGGGGATCATGCTCTGCTTCTGTATGTCACAGTACATGTTGGCCTTCATGATTCCCTCACTGAACTGTAGCTTCCCAAAGACAGCGGCACTCACGCAGCCCCAAACTATGACACTCCCACCACCATACTTGACAGTAGGCAAGACACACTTGTCTTTGTACTACTCAACTGTTTGCCACCACACACTTGACACCATCTGAACCAAATAAGTTTATCTTGGTCTCACCTGACCACAGGACACGGTTCCAGTAATCCATGTCCTTAAACTGCTTGTCTTCAACAAACTGTTTGTGGGTTTTCTTGAGCATCAGCTTTAGGAGAGGCTTCCTTCTGGGATGACAGCCATACAAACCAATTTGATACAGTGTGCGGCACATGGTCTGAACACTGACAGGCTGACCGCCCCACTCCTTTAACCTTTGCAGCAATGCTGGCAGCACTCATATGTTTATTTCGAAAAGACATATCTGGATGTAATGCTGAGCTCATGCATTCAACTTCTTTGGTCGACCATGGTGAGGCCTGTTTTGAGTTGAACCTGTCTTGTTAAACCACTGTATGGACTTGGACATCGTGCTGTAGCTCAGTTTCAGGGTGTTGGCAATCTTCTTATAGCCTAGGCCATATTTATGTAGAATCACCAATTCTTTTTTGGTTATGTAGAGCAACAATTATTTTTTTTCAGATCCTCAGATAATTCTTTGTCATGAGGTGCCATGTTGAACTTCCAGTGACCAGTATGACAGAGTGTGAGAGTAATAGCACCAAATTTAAACAGCTCCCCATTCACACCTGAGACCTTGTAACGCTAACAAGTCACATAACACCATGAAGGGAAAATGGCAAATTGGGCACAATATATTTGAACCTAGATGGCTGTGTGTTGAATTTTTTTGAGGGCACATCAAATTTACACTGTTATACAAGCTGTACACTGACTACCCTGTTTCCCCAAAAATAAGACATTCCCCGAAAATAAGACCTAGTGCAATTTTTTTCAAGCTTTGAAATCTAAGGCCTCCCCTGAAAATAAGACCTAGTGACAGTCATTGCTACAGCTCCCCCCTGCCATACATTAGTGCTAGCAGATCATTTGGATAGGTTTTACCTTGTTTGGGAGGCTACCTGGACAAGAGGTGCTCATTTAAGGAAAGTGCTATTGCTAGACATGAGAGATTGGGGCCAATGAGTCTAAAAGAAATGGAGTTACAAGAAATTCACCATGAAACTCAGGGTTTGGAGAGTTATGGTGATGTTCCAGAAGATGATGACATGATTGTCTTTGAATAAATTTTGCTTTTTGTTCATAAATACCGGGATCAGTAAATGTACCATAAATTGTTGTACATGGAAATAGATTCTGGAAGGATGCTACACCTTAATGTTGGTGGATAGTACTGGGGCGCATGTGAGAGGATAACCAATCCCATGTAGAATATCTTCAAATGGATCCACAGCACACCGCAGGTTATGATGCAAAAAATCTGATTTATTTACATGTTGAAAAGACAGCTCTCCAGTAATTCAAACACCATAGATATATGGGTAATAGAGGAGAAAAAAGACCAATTATTGGACGTTTTTGGCCAAAGGTCATCTCATCACTCCTCGAGACATTTCTGAAGAAGTCCTTGATTACTCTAGATCTGTCTTTTCAACATGTAAATAAGTCACATTTTCTGCATCATAATCTGCGGTGTGCTGTGGATCCATTTGAAGATACTGTATATGAAAATAGAGTCACAAGATATTCTTGATGGAAGTCAGAGTTTGGCTGGTTATGCTGATGTTTGTGATGACAGGACTACAGTATATTAATAAATTATAATTTTTTTTGCTCAATAATAAATGTGAATAAAAAATAATATAAGACAATGCCTTATTTTCGGGGAAACAGGATACTTTACATTGTATCAAAATGTCATATCTTTAGTGTTGTCCCATGAATAGATGCAATACAATTTTTATAAAAATGTGAGGACTGTACTTGTGAGAGATACTGTATATACACATAGACACACACAATTCTCTCCTTGGTCTATGTTCAGTGTGGTACGCACCACGAAACCAAACAGGACAGTGACTACTTCTTACTCTATACATAGGCAAACAGCTTGCAGGTGTAAAGACACCTCTTAGGTGGCACAAACCCCAATTTAACCGGCCGGATGGGCAACTTATTTTCAGTATTTTTTAGGGGTATAATTTTTGCCCAAGACAATTTCATTAGTTTGTTTTTTTGATTTTTTTGGTTGGACCACAATTCATACACAATGTCTGATTTTCATTAGTTGCTTTTCAGTAAATTTAAATTTCAGTAAATTTACCTATAACTCGTTAAAGCGGACCTGTGACAACTCCATGCATTTATTTAGTACATTTCTTGTGTTCCCTGTAAAATTAAAAATTCTAGCGCATCTTCTCTTAAAATTTCACATTGTGCTGTTCATCTGTTAAATCTGTAGCACTAAATCTGTCAGCTGGGTGTTACCATTTTGGGTTTGTCCTTCACAGTCTGACAGTGACCAAACAGTACTGACAAAGTCGTTGTGGGCAGGGACACACCCCTTTTTAAAACTGGAATGTTAACGCCCATCTAACAGATTGAGTACTCAATTTTTAGAAGAAATGACAGAGGAACAGCACAATATATAAGATATAAGAAAAGATGCTCCAGAATTGTTATTTCCCAGAGAACACATGTACTTGCAATAACAGACAAATCAGGAATGGCCACAAGACAACTCTATAAACTATACCTCAGATTTTTACAGACTGCCCTAAAACCTATTTAGTTTATGTTAATGAAAAATAAAAATATTTTACACCTAGTTTGCCTTTGTGAGTATATCAAGACATGAATGTACTATATGAAAACAAGTATTAGGTGTCCCTCACCCCTGACGTTTTTTGATAATGTTCTTCCTCCAACTCAACGTTTATGGGCATTCCATCCAGCTCCCATGTGAATGTGAGATCCATGGTAGGGTCATGGGATGCATGACATTGCATTGTAACACTGTCCCCCTCATTGATATCTGATCCCGAAGGGGCCAAAGTAATTCTTGTGGCTTCTGTAAGATAATAATGGTTGAATTTTTCAGTCATCTTTCACAGACATTATTGTATGATCATACGAAGCATCAAATCATCCTGTAGTGTCATAAATGCTAATTTATTAATAGATTAAAAGATAATAAATCTTTTAATCTATTAATAAATTAACATTTATGACACTACATTTATGACACTAATAAACACCAGTTTATAGCATTTAGCTGAACATCATATATATGAAGTCCCAAAAATGTTGTTCCTGTCACAAATAAAGGACACAAAAAAGTTTTGACTATAATTCATAAATCAATAAATTCAGACAATTTTACAATATAACAACGCCTGATCTTTTTCATATTACTGCCATACAGGCATTGATGTATGGGACAGTGTGCACAAAGGAGCACTTGGAAGTACTGGCCCAGACCCTTTCCCCTAAAATGAGGGCTTTTGCCTAATGAGGTGTAGTGCAGTGAGGCTACACAACCAAACTGTTCTAATTAAATGTAATCCATTTTTTACTGTCTTGTATGTTAATACATACCTAGAAAAAATATCAACCCTTTAAAACATCACGTTTAATAAGAACCGATTAAAATCATATCTCAAAATGTACAACAATCCTAGAGGGTATACCAAGGAAATATAGTGTATGTAATCAATTACTCACCACCTCCCGTCAACTGCGTAGTATGTAGTCAATTGATGTATACATACTACCTCCCGAGCTGGGTGAAAAAGTAGTGGTAATCTATCCCTATACACTAAAAATCCCTAACAACTTTCCCTTAGCAGAGCTACCGCCCTGATGAGAGCGACCCTGCAAGTATTTACCCCTAAAGTATACTCCTAACTCAACCCTACAGAGCTCCAAATATGGGGATGAGTGAGTATAAACTTAAATAGAAAAAAATCACCTAAACTAAAGACAAATATATCTTCTCATCAGTAGGTGTTCTTATCCAATTTGGATTGGGGTATTTAGAAAATCTAAGTTGTAATAACGAGGGGCTTAGCCAGACATAGTGTTGTCCATACCGTCAGTATACCCAGTGAATAGAACCAAATATAGATCAAATATAGGTCCGTTTCACAATGAGTGACCAATCCAAAATCACTCCTCACATGCTCAGATAGTTAAATAATTATCCCTTTCTCACTACACCAAAACAAATTGCATTTCAATCAATTCTATTCTCTCATATCTACTCCGGAACCATAATAGATCCCAATACCCAATCCAAGAGAGTTAACACCGGATTTGTGAACACTGCAGTGCCACGCTATGCCGGCGTCTTGAAATCCCTTCTGCGCATGTCTAATATAGTCACGCATGCGCCATATGTCATAATCTCGCGGCGTATCCCGGCATCTCAACATTCCTTCTGCGCAGGTCCTATGCAGCCACGCATGCGCTGTGTGTCAGGATATCACGGCGTCTCACCGATACCTCTGCATATATCGAAAAAGTATTATTAAATATGCTAGAATGGGTATTGAGAACCTGCTTGGATAACTCAAAACAGCGCAATAAGAGCGCAGTGAAAAAATAATAAAATATCCAATAGATTATACCAAACAGAACAACCCTAATTTAGGGGCAATATTATCTACCCAAGAGATTATTTTATTAGTCATTTGCCAAAATAACTAAACCCCATGGAATAGTAATGGGCATTTTTTTTTGTTTGTCTCATTGCATTATTATTATTTTTTTTTGATTAATGGACACCTTACTCATGTGTTTCTTTTTTTCTTTTTTATACCTCATATATAGGGATTCAATGCCCATTACTATTCCATGGGGTTTAGTTATTTTGGCAAATGAGTAATACAATAATCTCTTGGGTTGATAGATAATATTGCCCCTAAATTAGGGTTATTCTGTTTGGTATAATCTATTGGATATTTTAATATTTTTTCACTGCGCTCTTATTGCGCTGTTTTGAGTTATCCAAGCAGGTTCTCAATACCTGTTCTAGCGTATTTAATAATCCTTTTTTCAATATATGCGGAGATATCGGTGAGATGCCGTGATATCCTGACACACAGCGCATGCGTGGCTGCATAGGACATGCGCAGAAGGAATGTTTAGATGCCGGGATACGCTGCGAGACTATGACATATGGCGCATGCGCGACTGTATTAGACATGCGCAGAAGGGATTTCAAGACGCCGGCATAGCGTGGCACTGCAGTGTTCACAAATCCGGTGTTAACTCTCTTGGATTGGGTATTGGGATCTATTATGATTCCGGAGTGGACATGTGAGTATATAGGATTGATTGAAATGCAATTTGTTTTGGTGTAGTGAGAAAGGGATAATTATTTAACTATCTGAGCATGTGAGGAGTGATTTTGGATTGGTCACTCATTGTGAAACGGACCTATATTTTATCTATGTTTGGTTCTATTCACTGGGTATACTGACGGTATGGACAACACTATGTCTGGCTAAGCCCCTCGTTATTACAACTTAGATTTTTTAATACCCCAATCCAAATTGGATAAGAACATCTACTGATGAGAAGATATATTTGTCTTTGGTGAAACGCGTTTAGGTGATTTTTTTCTATTTAAGTTTATACTCACTCATCCCCATATTTGGAGCTCTGTAGTTTTGAGTTAGGAGTATACTTTAAGGGTAAATACTTGCAAGTTCGCTCTCATCAGGGCGGTAGCTCTGCTAAGGGAAAGTTGTTAGGGATTTTTAGTGTATAGGTATAGATTACCACTACTTTTTCACCCAGCTCGGGAGGTAGTATGTATACATCAATTGACTACATACTACGCAGTTGACGGGAGGTGGTGAGTAATTGATTACATACACTATATTTCCTTGGTATACCTTTTAGGATTGCTGTACATTTTGAGATATGATTTTAAACGGTTATTATTAAAAGTGATGTTTTAAAGGGTTGATATTTTTTAGGTATGTGTTTGTTGGTTATCCCCTATTGATTATTTGTAAAAAAAATTTTGGCTTCCTCTTGTATGTTAATATTTAAGCTGTGTCACTTTTGGAAGAATGTCATATCACTATGATGTAAGCTCGTGCAGAAGTAAGCAGGGGATCTGGGAGCACAGTGGGAGTCAAGGTCCTTATAAACAGTAAGGGATTGAGCAGTTAACTTGTAGTTGTAACACAACTTGCAGTCGGAGTTAGTGGAGTTGTTCCTGGGCCTGAAACACCTGTTGCCCAATGGCGGGCTTTCCTATCTCATTGGTAAAAGAGCTCCATGAGAAAGGAATTCCCTTCCAGCAGTCACTGCTGGACTGACTTGGCCACCTAAGTTTGCTGAGGCTTAAAGTAATTGTACATGCACCTTTTTGAGCCTTGAGTCTACAGTTGGGCTGATTGTTGCCCAGTTTGACTCAGTACTGTTTTAAAGCTTTCACTTTGGGTGCTTTCACACAGTGCGTTTTTTTTGGTGTGTTTTTGATGTTTTTGTGCAGAATGGCACAGCAATTAATGTTGTACATTACTGCACATAAAATACATAAAAAATGCACCAAAAACGCATCAAAAACGCACCGTGTGAAAGCACCCTTCGGGAAATAGAAAACATGTCTTCAGAAGCGTGTAGAAAGACTGAAAAAATGACTAGAAGGAATCTGCCTCCAACTACATTTAACTGAGCCATGAGATAAAGCCTGTTTAACTACAACTCAGTCTAAGTCCTGTCTTCTGTCTCACAGTTACAGGGGTGGTTGGTCTCTGGATCAACACTGCAGGATAATAGGTTGATCTCGATGGAATTAATATCTTAATAAACCTTAGCATATTACCATGTATATTTTTCAGTATACACAGTTAAATTTTGTTCTCAAATTTTTTAAATTCCCTATGTGTGGTCCCCCGCCATCAGGATACAAACAAGCTTTGTCTTTGTTCTCATACTTCAGGAAGTAATATTTATCTTTTAACAGCTGCATTCAACTGATGGCACTGTTATGGTAGGCACTGGGTGGCTGGCACCTAATGACTGGCACTGTTATGGTGGGCACTATATGGTTGGCACTGTTACAGTGGGCACTGTATGGTTGGCACTGTTACGGTGGGCACTGTATGGTTGGCACTGTTATGGTGGGGACTGTGTGGCTGTCACTATCCTGGGCACTGTATGGCTGGTACTGTTATTGGGGGCACTTGATGGTTGGCACAGTTATTGTGGGCACTGTATGGCTGGTACTGTTATGATGGGCACTGTGTGGCAGGCATGATCCTGGGCACGATATGGCTGGTACTGTTAGGCCTCGTTCACACGGCTTATTTGCCGACGGATTGGCGCCGTATTCCGCGCCGGATTTGCGCTTCAATACGGCGCCAATCCGTCGGAGTCATTACGGTAATCCACTGCTCTCATAGAGACCAGTGGAATCCGGCGCTCCACCCCGCTCGGCAAATCCGCCGCGGGGGAGAAAGTGACATGCACATTATTTACGGCGCGTACGCGCCGTAAACAATGCATTGTCTATGGGGCCGGGAGCGGCGCCCTCGCCGCGCTCCGGCCCCATCCCGCCCATTATTCACGGCGGATTTGTGCGCTCAATACGGCGCACAAATCCGTCGGGAATAAGCCGTGTGAACACGGCCTTATTGTGGGCACTGTATGGCTGGCACTATTATGGTGGGCACTGTATGCCTGTTATTATAAGGCTGCTTTAGTATTATCTTTGGATCTCTTCCTTAATAAATGTGTTGTTCCCTCTAGTTATAGTTGTGGAGCAGCCACTTCTGAAACCCCCCAAAATACTACAATGAAAATCGGCACCTCATATCCTCTATCTGGAGTACCGAGCAGGTGAGCCACCATTCTGATCTCTGGCAGTAACTCAACTGAGACCAAGACCTCTCAGCCATTTTAGGTATTTAGAATTGAAGGTTCATAAAGGTCTCAGGTGGTGAATACCCCTCTTACGTTTACTGTGTCCCCTGGGAGAGGCATAATATAACAATGTGGCCCTTGGACCAGAAAATGTTGTGCACCCCTACCATAGGTAGACTTTACTGCATTGTACTGTTTATATTATTATATATAGCCATCTCACCCCTCACACTAAGGATGCCAGTACTGTTGGACTTTCCCATGAGATTTTCTGCAAAGCAAGTATAATTCCCTTCATCTGCACGAGATATATTCTTCAAGATTAGTGTTCCATTAGCGGTGACTGTGATCCTGTTAACAATCAATAGATATTAGATCAATTGTCAGAATTGTATTCATGAATACAGTCACTGCTCCAGTACAAAGCAGATACAATAGGCTTCACATCAGGAATAAATCGTTTGCCACTTGCATTACCCCCATACCTGCTACTGTTGCGTAGAAGTTCAGTCCCTTTACTCCATAGGATGACTGGAGTTGGGGCAGCCCGTGGGTTACAATGTATCATGGTTTCCCCACCACGAGCTGCAGGAATCAATGGTTTCACTGGTGACAGACGAAAGTCAGGGGCCATGGCTTTATGGCAAAAAAAAAAAGAGGCGAGACGTAAGTATTGTATAGGTTAGGATGCTGGACAAAGTAAGACCTAAACAAGACATAAACAACCAGGAAAGACATAAACCAGCAAGACATAAACAACCAGGAAAGAAGCTCAAGAAGTTAAAAAGAGAAAAAGGAAAGATTTTATCATCTTTTACATAAATAATAGGATACTAGCGGGTCATGATAATTGATGATACAGATCTTTATATAACACCAAATATACAGTGAAGCCACATTATTATGACCACCAGCTAATATCCGGAGTAACTGTCTGTCAGTAGGACGCAGCTAGACACGGAAGGGGTTTCAACAAGTTTTTGGGTAATTTTTTTCCATAAGTGCGGGACCCATGAGATACAGTATATTCAAGTCTAGGTTTTTGGGTGATCCTAAGGGGACATAACCTAAGGTTCTCACAGATGTTTAGTTGGGTTAAAAAGTCTGGGGAATTAGGGTGCAGGGTATACTTGGAGTTTGGCATGGTCTACCAACCAACGTTGGACATTTCTCCCAGGGAAGTCGGATTTCTTACGGGAAAGATCCTTCCCAAAATGAAAAAAAAAACCCTAATAAAACTACAATTTTATTAATCCCAAATTAAAAAAACCAAAACTAACCCCTATTTTTAAAACTATCTCAAAATATAAACGAAGAAATTTAATACACACGGGGCGGTCAGAAAGGGGGAGAATAACAACACTTTTCAATGAGGCTCAAGATACATTTACCAATACATTTAAAACAAAAAAAGCCCACAAACATACACTCACCCTGTACCACCCTATTATGTCCCTTTAAGTAGGTACTTATGGGGTCATCCCTGAGAGGCGGCCCTACCAAAAAGGCTCCCCCTAGTAGTCCCCTCCCCCATTCCCTATAAAGGGCAAGAAAATATAATCAAAACCATCTTTTCCTGAGGTAAAATTTTTAAGGTATACATAAAAATACATATTTTAATACTCTATTCTCCTTTCGGGCTGCTCCCAAAAATTGGGTGTGTTTAAATTGGTTTGTTCACCCAAAAATGTGTTATAATATTTTTACTTATTAAATGTATATATAGAAAATCGAAATTTAAAAAAACTTTAAAAAAATTTGGGGGGGGGGTTTTTTTTTAAAGATTTGTTATTTTTTAGAAATAAGAAAATGGAAGAATTTTGTTTTTTTTTGGGATTGGGAAAATTGAGGATAAAGTATTATTGAGTAGGAGAGAGGGAAAATGAAATTTAGTGGAGGGGAAAATTTGGTAAATGAAGAATTTTTATAATGTGGGAGGATATTTTAAAGAGTGTTTTTGTTATAAATTTAAAATAAAAAAAAGAGAAAGAGGAAACGGAAAATAGGAGAGTTTTAAAAAAGACAAAGATAAAAGACGAAAATGGAGAAGTTCTGCTCCTCAATAATCTCAGTAGTAACGGGATACCAGAGGTCACATGACATGTTTGGTGGTCACATGATTGTTTTGTCCATACATACTCCATGGGAGCCATTACTAGGGACATTTTACTACATTGGTAAAATAGAGGTATAGGAGCAGAATATTTAATACATGTATATTAGAAAATTGTCTGGTTTTTTGTTATATACTGTGGCAGAGCGACCTCAGGTGGCGTACAGCAGGAGACCTGCTGCCGAAGTCCCCCGAAAACTGGTTTCGGTTGGGGGAAGGCAAACCATTTAAACGTCAAATAACCCAAAAGGTTTTTCTACATTTGAACTATTTTTGGGTGCTATGCAGCTAGTGATGGGTTGCCTTTCCCCGACGGTCCCATGTTGGGGGGGAAACTGTCCTCAAAATTGCAGGCGGGGGGTTTTTTGGTCTCTGGAGACCTGTTAAAGGCCCCCAACTCAGGGAAACAAGGGCGTGGTTGCACCTAGAGTGGAGCAGCAGAGGAGCTGGAGGGAGGCTCTGGGCCCCCCCCTTGAAGAGAAGCCAGAACAGGGGGAAAACTGGGAAGTTGGAAGTGTTTTTTGGGGGTCTGTATGTTTGGTCCAGACAACGAAAATAGACAGGGAAATTTTTTACGTGTGTAGTCAGTGGGCTCGCCCAAGGTGGGTTTTTTTTTTTTTTTTTGTGTTTTTTCTAAACGGTGGGGCCCCAAAAAAGCTGCTGAGGGCCCGGTTTAAACTGGAATCCTCAGTCGGGGTCCCTTTTGTTCTGCCCCCCCTTTAACCCAAGCGCTCCGACAAAGTACCCCCCGGGCAGTCCCCAAAGGGGATCCAAAAACAAGTAAGATAAATACTTAAAAAATTTAAAACTTTAAAGTTTTAAATTTTAAAATTGTTTTGGCAAAAACGGGGAATTTTTAGTGCTGAAAAGTTAAAGACCGACTTTCCCTTTTTTCTTAAACATTTTTTGTTGCAAAGAAGGTTTTTTAAAAATCAAAAAACTTTTTTTCTTTTTTCCAAATTAGAAAAAAACCCCTTATTTCCAAATTTTTAACAAAGAAAAATTTATTTCGATTTTTTTAAATTAAAATCTTTCTTTCAATTTTGGGGTGCGGTTTTAAGTTTTTAAATTTTAATATAAGACTGCTTTTGAGTTCCCATAGTTTGGAATTCCCTTTTTTTTTCAATTTTTAAACCCAAGGGAACAAAAATTAAATTATTTTCCTTGAAAGGGGAAAACCCATTTTTCGGTTTTTTGTTCTTTGGGGGGTTATTTAAATCAGTTTTTTAAAGGGGACTTTTGGTATTATTTGGGTTTTTTTCATAAAAAAATAAGTATTTTAAAAAATGAAAAAAACCCCAAAGGAATCAAAAAATTGGAAAAAAAACGAAATTAATTGGATATAATACAAGTTTTATATGCAATAAAGAAAATGGTTAAGAAATAAAAAAAATTATTTTTGAGATTTTTTTTTTATTTTTTTTTTTTTTAAAATTTATTTTTTTTTTTTAAAATTTTTTTTAAATTATTTTTTAAAGATTTTTTAAATTTTTTTAAATTTTTAATTTTAATTTATTTTTTTTTTTTTTTAAAATAGTTTTGTTTTTTTTTTTTGGGTTTTTTGTGTAAAAGTGTTTTTGGTTTTTTTTTGGTTTTGTTTTTTTTACCATAATAATTTATTTTTTTTTATTTGGGGGGGAATTTTGTAAAAGGGGGTTTTTTTTTGGTTTTGGGGGGGTTTTTACTTTTTGTGAAATGTTTTTGGGGGTTTTTTTTTTTAAAGGGGGTTTTTGGGTTTTGTTTTATTGGGAAAGGATTGGGGAAAGGGGTTTTGTTTAGTAAATTGGGTAATGGGGAAGAGAAAGGGTAATTTTAGTTTGATTTTTTTGGTTTGGGGGTTTTGAAAATTTTTTTAAAAAAATATTTTTTTTGGTTTTTATGTTTGGTTTGGGAAAAAGTAATTTTAATTAAAAGTAAAAGGGTTATTTTTATTTTTTAAAAAAAGGGGTTTGTAAAGGTTTTTGGTTTTTAAAAATTTTTTTCTTTTTTTGGAAAAAAATATTTTAAAAAAAAGTAAAAATTAAAAACCTTTTTTGAAAAAAAACCCAAATACGCTGAAAGGGTTTGAGCAACCTTTAGTAAAGGGAAAGGGAAAACCCCGGGGAAATTTTACTATTCGTCTAATATTTTTTTAAGGCTGGGGTTAAATATGTGTATCGTACTTAGGGTGCACTAAATCTACTAAAGCCTATTACGGCACAGTTTTGATTGGGTAAAAGGGCATCTTTTTTTTTCCCAAAACATCCCCAAAAGAGGCGGGGTTGGTGTCTCCCCGGGCCTTCCCGCCCCCCTCCCACTAAATTTTCCTGACCTACCCCCCCAGATAAAAGGCAGTTTGTCCTTTTAAAAAATACTATTGCGCCTGAAGCCTCTCGACCCCATTTTACTGCCCTTTTAAACTGTAGAATACTTCCTTAGGGGGGTCACCCGAATTTTTAGCTGGCTGGACAAACCTCAATTCATTTGGGGGGCGAGAGGGAAAAAGGGTCAATCGAGCACGCTGTACATGAGCCCCGACAAAAGATTTCTTTCATTTAAGAATCCGGCGCAATTAGGCATCCCCAGCTCCATTGTTGGGTTATGACAATCATAGCTTTTTTCAAAAGCTTAATTCCCGATGTCCTAATTTCTTGGGAAACCAGCCCTTCGATTTCCCTTTCTCTCAACATAATTCTTCCCACCCATTATCAGCTATATATCAGGATTAAAGGGACCCTTTCCCCGTAAGCCACCCCCTTTATGTTCAGCAAAATGGGAATCTTGTGTCGGGGGTTTTTAAACAATAAAAATTTTTTTTGAAGTTGGGGCCAAAATACGAAAATTTGTAATTAGTGAAAGTTGGAGGGAACCTATTTCAATAGCCCTAGTGCAATTTTGGTTTTTTAAAATACCCCCCCGTCTTGCCCCCATCATCTCACAGCTTGCCCCAAGTGCGATCTCTAAAGTCGACTTGGCCATGGAATTTGGAATTGCCCATACTCTAAGTCCTTTTGGGGGGGGATGGGGGGATTTATTCAATCAAAATTTTAAAAGTTTAAAACGTTCGTTACAGCCACGGGAAAACCCTCTTTCATGATCTCCCAGCTGAAGTATTTAAACCTCCCCATAATTCATATCTTTTTACTAGCACCCAAAAGAGGACTATTAAATAGGTGGCTTTCCCCCCTCCACTCCACCCCAATGAGAAACCCCAAAGGGGTTCAAACCACTATCACATCTGGGAAAATTAGATAGAAGAAAAAAAAGGGGGAACAAAAACGAAAAGTTTTTTAAGAAAGGGAAAATCATTTTCGAAACTGTATACAGACTTGGAAGTATTAAAATTTTATGAAACCCTTTCCCTCACAAAAAATGGTATTTGGGACACTATCGTGTGGGGGGACTCTAGGTAGTTTAAAGCGGAAAAATTTATGATCTGTCTCCCTCTAGTTGGCACTCCTTTGTTTCTATTTCCCCCCCCCCCCTTTACATTTGCGTAGGAGACATGGCTTAAAGTTTCAGAAAAATATTAAAATGGGGGATCCTGGGGACCCCTCTTGATTCTTGAAAAGTGATATTAGATGCTTGTTTTTTGGGGTTTTAAACCCTTTTCTGGTCCACAGAAAGGTGGTTTTTTTTGACCCTTCCCCTTGCTCTGGGGGCGGGGGACGAGATGGACAGTAATTTTAAAAGTTATTGTTTTTTCCGGGGTAGTTTTTTAAATTACTATTCCTACTTTGATTTTTATGGGCCCATGGTTGGGGTTTGACTGTTTGGGGTTGTCCCACAGAAAAAAAACTGCGGGGTTTTTCCCCTTTGTGGGTATTTTTAATCTTTTGGTGTTCTTTAAAATTACGTTATTTTGTTTTTTTGTTATGTTTTTTTTAAAAATAAAAAAAAATGTGGTTTTTAAAAAAAAAAAAAAAATTTGTACTAATGTAGTGTGGGAAATTTTCCCCAGTCCCTTGGGAAATTGTGCTCCACTGGGAAGAATGTATTAAGACTAGCAAAAAATCTTAATGAAAATTGGACTAGAGTAAAATTAGCCAAATTTAGTAAGGCTTAAAGGGGTTGTATACCTGGTTTTAAATCTAAAATTTTCCCCTTCTTTCCTTGGGCAAAAGGTCACATCACCGGTTACTCTTTTCCCCGCGGCAAAATACAGGATTTTCCCTTACCCTTTGTAGAAAAATTTCTCAATATTTATGGTTGAGATATTCATGGATTAACGCTTAAATATTTTCTTTATCACTTGTAATTTCATTCACTGCACAGTAATCAAATTTTTTTCCTTAAGTTTTAGAAGTAAACCCTTTCAGGTGAAAAATTTTGTCCCCAACCCTTAAAGTCTTTATCGGCTCCCCAGGGAAGGGGGGGGGGAAAAGTTCGCTGCAGCTCCGAGCATGCAAAAACCCCCATTGCTTCCCGCTCTTTGCACCTGCACCACTTATTGAAAAAAGTGTTTAAAGTGCCGTGAATGTATGTAAAGTGATATTTTAAAATTACAAAAAAAAAACGATATTTTAAACATTTTACATGAATATTGGGCACCATGCGGGTTTTTCATAGCTTTCGGGAGCTTTTAGATTCAGTTAGCCAAAAATTTTGGGTTAGGTGGGGGGTGGTTTATAGCAGTGATTTGATATTATGCTTTGTTTCTCAGTTCTAATTTGCACTGACATAAGAGCAGGAGATGTAAAACTATAGTTGGGAGGAAAGGTTCAGAGATTTAAATAAAAAAAAAAGCGCCCGCAGTCATGTGTGCCCTTTTTTTTGTGACAAATTTTGCATAAAATTCCCGTCAAATTTAAAACAAAAGCAGAGAAGGGGGATAGTAGAACAGTAACCAGAGAAACCTGTGTGCACTAAGACAAAATAATATCTCTCTTATCTTTTGACCAAGGAAAAATGAAAGGAAAAAAGGAATTTACTTGGAAAAAGTCTAGATTTAACATTTCCTACTTGTTGAAAGCTAATTCTTGTAGTGAGACAACCCCTTTAATAAATTTGGCACACCTTTCAGTGTCCATACACCTGTCTAAAAAAAAAAAATAAGTCACTTGGGACCTGGAGTTGATTTCTGGCTTAATTTGGGGCACTTTAAGTAAACTATAGTAAATTTGTTAGGCAGTGTGAGGCCACCCAGCTTTTTGTAAGCTTCACCCACTTTTAAATATTGTCAAACTCGACATAAAATAGTTCAAAAGTTGCATTTTTTCTGCAATTGCCGCTTGTGCAAAATTTTTTTTACTTTTTCTGATAGAATACTGGTGTAAATCATTTCATACATTTTCCCCATTATGTTGACAAAAAATTGGGGGGCATTTAAAACTAGCATTAAATATGCTATTCTAAATGAAAAATTACCTGGAGTAAGGTGCACCAATAACCAGGAGTAGATTTCATCTATAATTACGCCTGTGAGGCTGCACTCCCTTTTGCTAAGTTTCTACATTTTTAAAATTGGGGAGCCTGGTGTTAAACAGTTCAAACATTGCAATTTTTGGAGTTAATGAGGCTTTCACAAAAATTTATTACTTTTTCTAGCCAGAATACTGGTGTAACTCATGTCATAAATTGCCCCCATTGTCTTCCTCACCTGTGATGTTAGTGGTTTTCCATCTCTCAACCAGCGAATTGTGGGCCGAGGTTTTCCAGATGCCGCACAGTTCCACTGAAGATTAGAATCAATTTTGGCCTCAGTGTCAGAAATAATTTGTAGCCACTCTGGCTGTGCTGTCAGGTAAGAAGAAAATGATGCATGTAACCATACAATGCATACTGGACATGCTCATAAATGCAATCAGAGGATGGCTATCAGCAGAGTGTAATCCACCCAAACTTATCAGGCAAGTTGTCACATAGCTCCTAAAATATGCAATGCAACTAATTCTTACCTTGCACTATCACACGACCTTGGTAGGTATCCCTGCCTCTGGAGTTTTCAGCTTCACACTCGTAGGTTCCGTCATCCTCAAAGCTGACGCTTTCAATATGCAGAACGGGGTCTGAAGCAAACCACTGAGGGGGCTGTGATGTATCGACTTTTCTCCATCGGATACGAGGCACTGGACTATGAATGATATTTCATGTTGTAAATGAATACTAGGAAAACTTGGTTCAGTGTAGGAGGAGTTTGACTACAAAACACTACTCTGGTATGGAAATCTATTATGTGGAGATGTTATTCAAGCAGACTCAGAAACCTCTAGTAGATAAATCAATTCTCTTGGTGAGCCATAAGAATCAACTTCACTAGTGAGCCGCAAGAATCAACTCCACTGGTGAGTTACAAGAATCAACTCCACTGGTGGACCCCAAGAATCAACTCCATTGGTGGACCACAAGAAGCAGCTCTACTAGTGGGCTTCAAGAATCAATTCCACTGGTGGACCTAAAGAATCAACTCCACTGGTGGGCATCAAGAATCAAATCCACTGGGGGGCAGAAAGAATCAACTCCACTGGTGGTCATCAAGAATCAACTCCACGGGTGGGCCTCAAGAATCAACTCCACGGGTGGGCCTCAAGAATCAACTCCACGGGTGGGCATCAAGAATCAACTCCACTGGTGGGCAGCAAGAAACGACTCCACTGGTGGGCTCTATGAATCAACTCCACTGGTGGGCCCCAGACACCTCAGTCTGACACTTTCTTTAAGTTCATATTAATGAGTGACTGCTATAAAGAATAAAACATGAGCAACATGAGATTATAGGGAAGATAGGTGACTGAGAGTGTCCCAACATGTGAAATGGAAATAGATTAGATTTTCACTATCCATCCCGTCTGTGTCGCAGACCCCTAAATCAATATCAAGAATGTCTGCATACATAACACTTAAAAGGTACTTACTTTCCAAAGGCAAAACATTCCAATGTGACTGACTGCCTGGAAAGAGTATATGTCTCTGCTGGGAAACGTACTTTAATACTAGGGGCGTATAACCGTGGCTCCGCTGCAAGATAAAATAGCTTTAATTAACTATATAATTTAATAAACTAATTTATTGCATTTATTAAAAAAAGTTTTGAAGGATGAGATTTTATGGTGTTAGTAATATTTATGAATGTAGGTGAATATGTAATATATATGCGTATATACATCATACACCATAATGTATCATAATGACCACAAAGAACAGGCCTGGCGCAGGAAAACTTAGTGGGTGCCATTTAATTGAAAATGTAATTATCATTGAAAACTCCAGCAATAATTGGTTATGGGCAGAAATAAAAAGTTACCAGAGGACACACAAGTCACTTGTGAAACACAGTGCAGATTATGATATTAACCGTTGAGTTTATTGGCAAACTACTGGAAGACCCAGCTGAAATACAAGGATGAGGGGTCAAGAAAGAGCTACAAACGTCTTATTCTTGCTATGCTTCTTGTAATAGGCAAGAACTTTATTATATTTAGTTTCAATTAGCTTTAAACATAGATTATCTGCTGTATCTTTGAAATGTGGCAAAATCAAAACAGAAGTATATTTTATTTTGACTCCTACTAGGAATAGCTCATTGTCCAGCCATCGAGCTGTAAGGGGCCGTTTACACGGCACAGAGCAAATTCTGGTTGGATTATCCGACCGGTATTTGCTCAGTTTTGGGGCCGTTCACACGGCCGCAGGGGGATGGCTTTTCTCCACGGTTTGCGGAAAAAAGTCCTTCCCCTTCACATTGACCTGTTCATTTTCCGCCCATTTTTTTTAGAGATGTCTTTCAAGAATGTTTATTTTCCTTTACCTACATGTTTAAAGGGAACCTGTCACATAGGTTAAGCTCCCCTTGCTGAGGACAGAACAAGCTAGTGTCAGACCTGCTGTTTCCAGTGCTGTGTCCCTTATTCTGTAAGATGTTGTAGTTTTAGAGCATTTAGTGCTCAAATCTGCAGTTTTCAGCTAGAAAAGAGTCATTCAAAGAGTAAGTTTTTTTCAAACCCCGCCCATCTGAGGCTAGCCCTGCTCACCTCAACTGATAAACCTAGACACATGTCAGGTGGGCATGGCTAGCATTTGGTGGGTGGGGCTAACACCTGCTCATGAAGAAGATTTGAGGGGTAAATGCTCTAAAACTACCGCATCTTACAGAGGACGGGGCCGTTCACACGGCTTATTCCGGGCACGGATTCCAGCCGTATTGCGCGCCGTACTGTGCTGCAGTATGGCTGAAATCCGTGCCAGGCATTACGGTAATCTATAGGTCTCATAGAGAACTATGGATTCCGTCTCCCCTTTCCGCTCGGTGGAATACGTCGGGCGGGGAGAAAGTGACATGCACATTATCCCGACGGGATACGCGCCGTGGATGATGCATGTCTATGGGGTCGGCGAGCTGGCGGCCCCCTGCCCCGCCCCCGCTGCACGGATCCGTCCCCGCAATTACATCGGCAAAAAGCTGTGTGAACCGGGCCTAAGGGACTCAGCGCTGGAAACTGCATGTCTGTCACTAGCTTGTGCTGCCTTCAGCAAGGGGGACATAACCTATGTGACAAGTTCCCCTTAAAGCTAATCAATGAGATGGGAATACCTTTTTAAGAGAAAAAGGGTGTATTAACTCTTAAACTATGCACAGACCACCGAGCAACACCCACTGTCTGTGTCATTAGCATCTATGGGCGACATGTACGATTTCTGGCGTTCAGACGCCATTTTTTTGCGCACATTAGTAGCGTAAAATGCACTTGAATCTTTGAATCTGTTCTACTGAGGATTTAGCTCTTTCTAGCTACAAAGCGACAATTCTGGCTCAGGTAAGCCACCTTTAAAGTGCTCTACCTGTTCCAGTAGTAATCCACTTGGATTTGCCGATCAAAAGTCATAAATGTGTAGCTTCATAAATGTTGTAGTGGGACATGCCTCCAGCGCGCACCCCGATCCCGGGCATATTACAAAGTGCCGCAGGCGCCCGATAATACGCATAATTTTGGAGGCGCCTGAACAAAAATATAGCGAACAGGGCTGCACCACTTTTCAGGCTGAAAAGACACCAGACCTCTGGTGCTGCCCCATATATACATGTCACCCTAGGTCTCTGCAGTGCAGTAATAACCTGAATCCTTCTAGTACGATTAGTAAGCTGGGAGCCCAGCCTGGTGTTTATGAAATCTGCATACCATCTAGAGAAGTATCTATACGGTACACAGGAGTTGTCAGGTGAACACACCAAACGTGCAGGAACAGCTAGCATGTCATACACATGCACCCTTTGCTTTTCATTTGACTCCCTGTCAGAACGTTCACTTAATGTGTCCAGTGCAGGTAGTCACACATACTCAGCAGTTCAGTGCCACTGTCCTGAACCTCATGCTCTGCAATTGTGGAAGTATCAGCAATTAGAAGCAGTTTCTTCTCACCACAACTGGACATAAATTAGGTGGATTTGCAGAGTCACTTGATATACTTAAATATAGTCACTTTATAATATTCCATTTGGGCATTTATAGTATTTATAAAGGATATGGCTTCTTTATTTGCACTGGCTTCAATGTGGTACTTGTCTGTCTGTCTCCGACTTCTTTAATGTGCATTGTGCATTTGAGCATTGATAGCATTTGACTGCCATAAGTGGGACAGCATGGTCCATTTATTGTGCCTGCGCATGCGGAGACATCATGTTGGATCATTGGATGCATTGAACCTTGTGATATATTTCATCGCTGGAAACCCACCACTATATAAGACTATCAAAAAGAATATTACAATATTTCCACAAAAAATTATTTTGCAAAAGGCACTTTGGGTGGTGGCTGGGTGCAGTGACTGCAGCCATATTATGGATAACTTTATGAAACTTTTTTCTACTTCTATAGGCTTTGACAACATAAAAGACAGTTATGTAGCATAAGATATGATGATACCCCACCACTTTGGGCAAACAAATAAAAGTATGGTAACTATGATATGGGTAATATAATTGACGTATGATATTCTGGTTCTTTTACGTTTCACATACAGTATATGAAGAATAACATTAGAGGTCATTTTTATCCTATGATCTGGTTACAATAGATATTGGCCAGGGTTGAGATTTGGTTGTTTTTGTCACTCTATTGCGTCCATTGTGTTTGGTGTTCTCTATAATAACCTCAATGTATTTAAGTAAATTTATTTAACATATACTAACATATAATAAAATATGTTATAATTTTAAACAATTTGGGTTAAATAAATACATACCAACAACTTAGCTGAAATAAATTAGATGGATGTTCTGAGAGGGAATGAAAAACACAAGGGAATGCCACAACAAGTATGGAACACCAGTCTCTAGATACAGAAGAATATTTTTAAAAATAAATCCAGCTGGAAATTTGTTGTGTTTTCTGTGATCTAACCGAAGTTTGATTTTTTAAAAAAAAATACATTCATAGTCCTTTATAACATAACTAACCTTCTGGAGTGACACTAAGCCGGGTAAAGGTACTGTAAACACTTTTGGTTGTAAAAGCAATGTGGCTGGTGGTCAAGCAGGAATATCCCCCCTCGTCCTGGGCATCTGTTCGGGCAATGTACAAGTTTCCTGTCACCTGAGACACAAATCTCCTGCTATCAGTGGGCAGAAACACCGGAAACTCATTTAGTAGCCATCGGTATGACAAACCTGTAAAACATTTAAAATAAAGTAAAAATATTTCCAAAGATTAGAGAAATCATGGATGAGAAACAAGAATATAAAATCATGGTTGCCTTGTAAATGAAAAAGATATAGGTCATAGGTTTGTGTTCTCAACTGGAAAATAAATATATATTGGTTAGGCAGTTGGTGCTGTCCTAGATATTGTCATGAAATATGTCCTACATTATTTCCACTGTAATCTTTAGTTTCCAGTAAAATATAGAATTTTCAGAAGCATAATTGTCACGGGAGATAGACATCTTGTAAAAGAGGATTTCTCCCAAAATCGGCCTTAACTCTCTGAAATCAAAGGCTGAAATAATAGTCAAATTTTAAAATGATGCTGGACTTGCAGAGATACAGAGATATTAGACTTTTTCTGCTTTGTTAAAGCAAATAATTGTAACACAATGTGCAGCCAAATTGCTTGTCACCATTGGATAATCTTGCCAGAAACTGCTGACTATCATTTTATTAACTTATTTAATCCTTAAAGGGGTTGTCCCATTTCAGACATTGATGGCATATTGCTAAGATATGAGAATGGGCCCTAAAACCTCTCTGTTTTGGGACTTCTACTGCCATAATGTGACTCAGCTATGTATGAAATGGTTGGATTACTGCATAACTTCAGAACTAAGACCCAGAAGCTGCATGTTACATCACTGAGTGAATATTTTGAGATACAGATTTTAGTTATAATATCCATGTATTAAACCATTCAGTAGAAGATAAGGACTAGAACAGTGAACAGCTATCCTTTACTACCTTGGAAATGTGCCAGTAAAATTACTTAAATGCACCAAAAATAGAACTGTAATAAAACCTAACATTCTTGCTTTTTAACGAGCAAGTCTATTCTAGTTCATTATTGTAAATCTACTAGCACGTCAGAGATTGTTGTTGTATGTTTTTAGCATAATGCATTACAGTTGTAATTTAAACCTATAATTGTATATTTTTACATTTTAATAATGATTTGGCTTACTTTTACAAGGCAGAATAGAAACCCCTTGTGCCACCAGTGAATTGACTTATCCATTGGCATATTTTAGACTTCTAGTGATAGGACTCTTGGGTCAGCAGATGTTCAGGGATGTTCCTCACAGCATGAGATCTGATACCCGCTATGTGGCTGCAAGGATTAGCAGGTGACTAGGGCTTTTTCTCGGCTTTACTCTTTGTTCTAACACTTCATCTGTTTCCCTAAGCTCCTGCCATCTCCATTTGTTTCCATATCATTTTGAAAAGCATAGTAAGAGGGCTGCAGCCAAAAGGACAATATATGAAGTGTCACGTCTGGGAGAATATAATAAGATCCAGACACCTTAAGACTGTTAATACACAAGGGCGAGGATTTGGTAATTTCTGCCACTCTCATGTCAAAGCTTTGTCTATCATCCAAATCACATATGCCCTAATGACTATAAATACTCACCAAATATTCCCTATTATATTGCTGATAAATCTAAGCATTCACTGAATTCACTGAATCCAAAATAAATGCATCACAGTTTAAGAAACAGGACATGAAGAGTTGGTGGCAATACAGATGGACGGACAGACAGACAGGAGATCCATTCTGATAGATGGATTACCAGGATAGTGCTGTGGAGGATTACATGGCAACATAACTCCCCATCCTTCTGTTGTTTTAACTGTATCTCTCTCCTCGGGTGGAAACTCATGCAAATCTGAGGTATAAGACAGAGAACCAAAGGTTATTGTTTAAGTCACAATTCTTATCAAGCAACAAAGAGTTAAACAGTGTACAGTGTTAACTGGGGAAGGGTGACTTGTGGACACTCACATCCAAAGCGCAGTGAGACTTCTTTGCTAAGCACTGTACCCCTTGGGTTGGAGGCTACACACTGATATGTTCCTGAGTGCTTAGACTGTATTGGGTTAGAGATGGCCAGGTTCCCTCCTACAAGTTGGTAACTGGAGTTTGCCAAAAGGTTGAGCTCTGTCCCATTCAGTTTCCACCTGTAGGTGTACCAGAAAAGAAGATTTGTAACTTATAGCCTAAAGATTAGTAATTACTATTCAACCAAAGTAATTGACAATGATCACAGTGATGTTATCCTCATTTCCAGTTCCCAAAAATAGTTGTGATATGATCTTTTGCTTATACCTGTAAGTGGCTGAAGGGATGGTCCGGGCACGGCATGCCAGGGTGACTTGTTCTTCTGACCCCTCTGGAAACAATGTGTTCTGTGGCTGATCCTCAAACACTGGTCCATATCCTCCATTTGATACTTTGATTGGGTTAAAGGCTGATTGGAAAAATAAGTTAATTTTCAATAAACAAAAAAGTTATACAGGAAGGAGCTTTCTTGTGGTTAGAGATTCATCCAGAAGACCTATTTAAAGGGGTTTTCTCACTACAAAGATTAGCTTTCAACACTTAGGAACCTGTAACTACAATTATCTGTAATTGAAGACTTTTTCCAAATACATTGGTCTTTTGAGTTTACTTTGGTCATAAAGTAAGAGGGATTTTAACTTCTCTGAGTGCGCACAGATTTCTCTGGTTATGTCCATAATCTTCCTTCCTGATTACCTAGAGAGCAGGGAGTGACATTACCATGGTCGGAGCTCACTTCAGAGAAGACTCATTATCTCTAACAAGATTAGCTTTTATTTACAGATAAGCAACTGTTTCCCCTGCTCAGAGCAATTGTAGCCTTGTTAACTGAAGATAAAATCCCCTGCACTTATTTCTTTGTAAAGAACGACCCTAAGCAGTAGAGGAACTTGACTTTGGGAGGAGGCACTTATATGGTCTTTTAGTTGTCTGTATAGCTATATTGTAACAAAGGGTAGTTCTGTTGTAAGGGGAAGAAGTAGGTGCATGGGTAGTGTTTTTAATGTAAGAAGCATAGAGCAAAGGGAGACAGGACTTTTGAAGGAGGACCTATAGCTCCTATATAGTCCTATTCAATTGAGGTTGTATAGATAAAAACAAGGGTGGTTGGTTTGTAAGAGGAAGAAGCATGTGTATGCATAGTGTATTACTCTGAGGAGGGTGGGGTTTAGGAATAGATGCAACTTTATATCTTCTTTCTCTCTTCTTCTTTCTCTCACCAGATGAACTGGAGGAAACATGTCTGCAGCATCAGGGGGTACAATACATGGGTTACCACCTCACCGCACACCTAATGGGGTCTCACTCACTTCAGATATTATGTATTAGTCTAGAATAAGTTGCTATATTGTATATAGGATCATTATTACCACAAGAATTTATGTAGCCACATGTGGGATGTATCTTCATCCTGCCCCTCACACTACAGGCATAGCTGATACGATAGCTATACTTCTCCATGAGTCTGGTGGCAGTGTAATGAGGAAGACAGGGACTGTGTGTATATAGCTGTACATATCTGCCATTACTGAGATCACATTTGTGAAAGAGGAGCAGAATGGGGAGATCACAGACATTATGAAAGTTCGGTATGATGGCTGCATTGACTGTACAACAGGATCATAGTTGTATACTAACTGCGCTGGGTACAAGGTAATTGGTTCTCCCTCCTGTAGCCAGAGACTAGAGATCTGTATATGATCTGTTTCTCAGTGCTGTATTCTAACCCTGCTATGTACAGGGCATTTCCTCCCCTCTTTGTATATGTGGTGTAGTAATCAGTATATAACCTCTGTCTCAGGGCTGTATTCTGACCCTGCCATGTACAGGGTTTCAGTTTTCCCTTCCTGTACATAGAGTCTAATGATCTGTACCTGACTCCTGTCTTGGCACTTTTAATAATTATTTCACTAGACATGTTAACCCTGCTTTATACAGTTTATTTATTGCACCTTCTTGTATTTGGAGTTTTCTTATCTGTATATGACTTCAGTGATGCCTATACTATACCTGCTGTATATAGATTATTAATTGCACCTTCCTGTATATGACCCCTTATGATCCATATATGATCTCCTCAGTGCTTTGTATATCAACCCTTTCCTGTATATATAGAATCTAAAGATCTATGTATGGCTTCCATCTCAGTGCTGCATCCTATATCCTTTGTGTATATTTAGCAGTATTCAGTCATATACCTGCCATCCTGGTGATGCAGCTTTCTATATATTCTCCCTCCCTTATGAATTTGGTTTTTCTGTATCCTATACATCAGGCCCGGAGTTGCCCATACACTTAACTGGACCGTCAGGGTCTGGGCCGGCTCGGAGTGCCCGTTGAGGGGGCTGTTGCACCGGTGCTCGGAGCATATGCGACTGGACCCCTGAGCTACACATAGCTGCATCACCGGGTCACATAGACCCAGCGATACAGAGATCACGGCCGCCGCCTGCGCGATGCAGACAGCGGCTCAGGCAGGACAGCCAGGATCTTCTGATCCTGGCCGGTCAGCCCCCTGGAGGCCAGGATACAGGCGGTGCGGTGTGATGATGTCATCGTGCCGCCTGCTCCGCAGCCCGTACTAGGCCGTAAGCCTATGCATAGGCTTACAACCTAGTAGATGCCAGAGCGGGCGTTGCGATGACGTCACGTCACCCGCTCCGGACCCAGAGAAGAGGAGAGAAGAGACCATCCCTACCTGGAGCCTGTGGGGAGCCCTACCTGGCTAATTACTAGGGCGGCCCTACCTGGCTAATTACTAGAGGCATCTCTACCTTGCTAATTACTAGGGCGGCCCTACCTGCATAATTACTAGGGGCTCCTCTATATGGCTAATTACTAGGGCAGCCCTTCCTGGCTAATTACTAGGGGCACCTCTACCTGGCAAATTACTAGGGCGGCCCTACCTAGCTAATTACTAGGGTGGTCCTACCTGGCTAATTACTGGGGGCACCTCTACCTGGCTAATTACTAGGGTGGCCCTATCTACCTGGCTAATTACTAGGGGCAACTCTACGTGGCTAAATACTAGGGTGGCCCTATCTGGCTAATTACTAGGGACACCTCTACCTGGCTAATTACTAGGGTGGCCCTATCTATCCAAATATTGGGGACGACCCTACCTGGCTAATTACTAGGGCGGCCCTATCTACCTGGCTAATTACGGGGGCACCTCTACCTGGCTAATTACTAAGGTGGCCCTATCTATCCAAATATTGGGGACGACCCTACCTGGCTAATTACTGGGGCAGCCTTATCTACCTGGCTAATCACTGGGGATGGCCCTATCTACCTGGCTTATTACTGGGGGAAGCCCTATCTACCTGGCTAATTACTGGAGGCAGCCCTATCTACCTGGCTATTTACTGGGGCAGCCCTACCTGGCTAATTACTGAGTACTGGGTGAAGGCCCTGTCTACCTACCTAAATAATGGGGAGACCCTGTTTACCTAGCTAATTACTGGGGGCCTATGTAACTACCTTTCTACTGGGCGCCCTATACACCTATTAACTGTAGGGGGCCATATATATCTACCTCATGAGGGGACCCTATATACCTACCCACTGAGAGGATCTATGCAGGTTCCTATTGGGGGACTATATACCTCCCTACATACTGTGATGCCTTTATACTTATCTTTCTTCTGAGTGTACCTATATACCCAATGAGAGCCTACCTAATTGGGGATTTTACACCTCTTTACCTACTGAATAGATCTGTAAACTTACTGAGGGGGCCTATTTATCTATAGTTTCAGAGTACATATATATCTACCTACTTTTTAATTTTAGGGTCTAACGTACGCTGTTTGGGGCACAATTACTATGTGGGAAACCACTATTACTATTTGGGGCTCTATAGATGGGGAGTTTGTACAAAGTTGGGAATTGATAGGAAAGTGCTGGAAAAGAGAGGAGTCTAAGATGTTTTTGTGGTAAATTCTACAGGGACGAGTAGTGGCCGGGAGAAAAAGACACTGCATGCTGTACTGGACAGAGAAAAAAAGAGAAGAGAACAATTCAGAAAAGACATCATGGAGTTTTGGGCCAGATGGAGAAGAAAAGGAGAAGAGAACAACTCCATTCAGAAATGAGGTCTCCTGTGAGCCCCTGCTGTCAGGGGTCATTTTACTTCTGTGTTGAATCAGTGCTGTATTCATGTGATGGTGACCTGACTACTGGTGATCAGCATTAACTGCTGTGCCTTTCTGCACAAAAACCGCATCCAAAATGCGTCAAAAACGCATCCGTGTCAAAGCACCCTTATAGTGTTGTTTTATTTTAGAAAGTGACAAGGTGTGTGAAGAAGGGAAATTTTTTAAGCAGATATTGTATGTGGGCTGGAGGGGGCTTTGTGCCAGGGCTGCTTTTTATTTCCAGTCCGGCCCTGCTATATATCCTCCATGTGCTCATGCTTATATTTCCTAGGATGGTTGATTATATAGGATTGGATGGATGACATGGCTCTTATACGTGTTTAACATAATCACACTTATAATCCTCAAATTTATAGTCAGCGACACAGCACATGGTCTGGGGAAGTATAGCCTACTTTTACTGCTGCATCTTGCTCTGTAGGATACATGGGTCACAATTTCCCTCTAGTATCATATACAGAACTAACTATGATTCACTATGTGATGGGATATTTCCTAGTGTTAACCTGTAGGATTTAATTCTTGCATACCCTAAAAGGTGCTTCAGCCTTCTCTTAGTGCCTTCATGGTGCTGGATGCTTGTTTAGTCCATATACCTTTTTGCAATGAGCAGTTTTTAGGGGAAGTGTTTAGGGTTAAAATTTTAGGACCCTTCTTGTTTTATACTACCCTCCTGCAATTTGCTATTTATTAATTTTAGATATTATACAGAGTTTTATTTAGATATTTACTCATTTGTTTGTTTTAACATGACCTGCTTTGCATTTAATCAGTTAAAATAAAATTAGTTATGGTACTTAGAAAGTGACCAGTGATAATGAGCATCTTAAATATGCCTTTCTAGTGTGAAGAGGGGACCATCATGGGTATGATCCCTTTGTAGGGAGGGGTAACCATCATAAGTATGGAGGGGTGACCATTATGAGTATAACCTCTTGGTGTTTGGGGGGTGTGGAGGGTCCCCCTGGTTTCTGTAAGCCATTCAATATATTACGTCCCATTTATTGTGGGGTCCTGGCAATCAAATGTCACACACCTACAACAAAAATGTAGTCCTCCAAGCTGGTGACTGTGGTTGGTGGGAAAAAAGAAAAAAAAAAAGGCAGGCATGTTTTTTGATGTAATGTGTAGCTTCAGGGACCCATTCGGCTGACAGGTAATATGTGGTAGAGATGTTGACTTAATGTTGGTCATGTCCATGCTTCTCTCATGGTTTCACCAGAACAATGGTATCTAGCTAAAACACAGAGACATGCATCAGCTGTACTGACCTCGAGCCAAGTGAAAGAATGGGAAGCATCAAAATGGTGCTGGCCCCTATCTAACAATGACGAAGATTTTCAGCTTCAAAATGGCACCTTGACTAACTGTGCCATTGTCATTAGGAGACTATGGCCATCAAGGGATTTTTCCTAAAAAATAACAATGTGTTAGTCTCTCCCAATGGTGTCCTTGGGTCTGGTGATAACGACTGAGGCAAGGGAGAGTTCTAGGTGCCCTTAGATCTGTTGGGTGCGGATAGGGGGTAAAGGTTATCAAGTGCATTAAAAATAAATAAAAAAATTACTGAGAAATGACAGGCGGAGATGTTGTTCATACCTTTCTCTTTACTCTTTCTGTAAACTGAACTGATGAGTGGTTGTTTCTCATTGAATTGTTCTATCACGTATAGCTATTTAATAGCTTGTTGCTAATGGTGATGTTATAAAAATGGGTATTTCTACATGTTTATAGGGTTATTGCCTTTAAGCCTATTTGTATTGGTTGACAAAAGTCAATATTGTAGTCTTCCCAATAAGAACAAAGAATGGTTGTGATCTGGGAAATGTTGCGGTTCACTGTATAAGGCACTTTATAACGCTTGGTCATAGTCTGAAGAACCTAAAGTAATTATCTTCTTGGTTAATCTATGCATTTTCTGTCTTTCCTGATGGTCATACATGGTTTAAAATGTATAGTATTGTTGCCTGGTGGTATGGGGCATATCTTTGTTGACAGTGTAAGTTTTTTAGAGATGAATATATCCCTTGTTCCATCACTAGAACAAGGTGCTTTGGCCATTGCATGGTATACCTTGTAGTTGATACTGACTGATTCATGAAATGCATGATAATAATAAATTGGGAAAATATAAATTGATATGTGTAATGATCAGTCATTGTTTTGTAGTGTCACATAATTTCCATACATGCGCCCCAGATTATGGTTACCATAATGTTTTGCTATTTTTCACAATTTTTCCTGATAGGGTGATAGCATACGCGCCGTAAATAATGTGCATGTCACTTTCTCCCCCCGCGGCGGATTCGCCGAGCGGGGAGGAGCGACGGATTCCACTGTTCTCAATGAGAGCAGTGGATTACCGTAATTGCTGCCGCGGATTGGCGCCATACTGAAGCGCAAATCCGGCGCGCAGTACGGCGCCAATACGCGGCAGAATAAGCCGTGTGAACACGGCCTAAAGGTAGCTTTCTATTGAAGATATAAATTGCTAATAACTATTTTGCATTTTTGAGGATTGGGGTTGGTTTGGTGGCGGTCGAGTCCATTTGAGGTGTCAAAGGCTTGTTCTGTGGCCATTTAGAAGTCAGGTGGAAGTTGGAGGCCAAATCATGGTGGACTAATTTTAACTATTTGAGGATGTTAAACCTCATGGTGTGAAGAGGTTTGGATGTAGCCAGCCTTAAGGAAGGCATAATGGTAATGTCATCTAGGTGAGGGCACGGCGGTTAAGCAGGAGTGAGGATTTTCAGTGTCATTGTTGCCCCTAAATAGTTACGGCTCTGCTAAAATGGCAAGCCAGAGCGTGCGGCTCCTTTATTGCTGTCTGGCCGGGTGCTGTATGTCAGATAGCTTTGAATCTCACAAAATGGCCGAACACTTCACCTGACCCCTTCTGTAATTTTTATATTGTGGTTTTAAGAAAGCTGTGACCATTTTGACACCAAAAAATAACATGCTTTGTGCATTTATGCCAGAGTTTTAGTTATGGTAATTTGGGTTATATTAAATAGAGTGAAGTTAAAAGTAATGTCTTAGCTAGTTAAAGAGAAGCTAAATATACTAATTACTGCTACAGAACCACTCACAGCCTGACAAGACCAGAGTGGATGAAAAGCTACTTTTGAAACAGTATGGTGAGAAAGCCCCATAAGGTAGTGTAATAGGATGGAAATAAATGATTAATGTTTCTTATTAGATGTGATATAGAAATATGTGTCTTATGCCTCATTGATACATATATCTTATCCGGTATTTATAATAGATCCCTGTGTATTTGCTGCGTGTGAGGGCAGCTGTCATAGTACACCACAGTAGTAGTCTATTTCTGCTTAACCTTTGTGATCCATGCCTGACTGCTCAGTAGTTCAAAGCTGACATCCCCTCACAATACTGCTCAGAGTTGATATCATACATTTTTTCTCAAGTATTATTATACCCTACCATGTATGGATGGCCTGATAATTCTGAAGTCTCTGGTAATACTGACTAAACCACTTAGACTTAAGGTATACTATGTTTGGGCATCCTGAGAGTTAAGGGAGACAGCTCTGACTAGTATAAAAAGGCTTGCTGTGCCATTGAGAAGTAGCTTCGGCTGGGGCCTTGCGCCCAGCACCCCCTTTCGTGGTCATCGAGCGAGATGGGAGTACTTTGAGGTACAGCGGGGCTCCCCGTTTCATTGTGCACAACTAAGCATCGATAACATCTGTTGCTGCAGCTAAGTATCATTCTATTCTTATTTTATGTAATAAACTTTTCATTTTTTATATATTCTGCCTGATTGTAATTCATTTATTGACCGCCAATCAATCACCTGCTTACAGGTAGATAATTTTTCTTTTCTAATTTAAAAATTACTGTGTTCACAGTTTCCCGCTATCTGTTTTGTCCATTATGATATTTTACAATGACTTTAACATCCATTGTCAACCTCAAAGGCAAGATAAGAAATTGTAATGTACAAGCATCTCAATGATGTATATAAATAGAGGCTTGAATTAGGAATATCCCATACTGATGGGTTTCTAGCTCTTGTAACAGACCTCAGAATAGCCATCATGGAGAGCTGACCACACATCAGATAGATCACAATGCTTCTTGTTCCATTAGGATCCATCAGTGCTGAAAACACATGCCGCTCAATTATGAATGTAGTTACAACTGTTTATAATTATAGATCCTATGTGTGGGAGCAGGAGGAAAGAATAGCATAATACTCTCAAGTACACAGGAAGGGAATATTCGTTGCAGAATATCCTCATTATTTTATAGTGTTAAAGCCTACACAGAATAAGAATGTATTAAAAGAGAATAGTATTAGCCAATATTTTATTTGATAGCATGGACCTAGATTTCATTAATACAGTCAGTATAACTGAGATTGAACAGAATGATAATTGGTGACTATGGTGGCAAAAAAAAACTACTAGCACCAAACAATGCCCTAAAAATACCATCCTAGTAGAGAAAAAGAAATATAGAGAAAAAGCTTACAGGAGGGTACCGATAAGATACAAAGGATCCCATCAACGATAGGTATAGGCAGTGGATCATCTGGCAGCATACCTATCGTTGATGGGATCCTTTGTATCTTAACGGGACCCCTTTTTCCTGGCCATTGGTTTAAGGGACGAATTTATTCTTTTATTTCTTTTTTTTATAGGATGGTAGAAAAAATCTTGGCATGGGGGAAATGTTTTTTGGAAAAATTTTTTTTTTGATTACAGTTTTTTTTTAAAAAAGTTTACTACCCCACAAGTTTTTTGTTTTTTGGGCCCCCTTTTTTTCAGAGAATATGAATAATAAAACAAAAACTTTTTTTTCCACTCATGGTTATTGTTTGGTTGAAACCATTTATTGTCAAACTAATGTGTGTTTTCTTTTTAAGTCAAAATGACAACCAAAAACAACCAAATTAACCTGAAAAAAAGTTTACAACCCCCAGTTTTTAAACCATGTATTTGCCCCCCTAACTCAATGACATTTTAAAAATCTTTGGGGTAGTTGTGGATGGGGCTTTTATTTTTCTCAGATGGTAAAGCGCCCGTTTTTTTGGGCAAAAAGCCTCCTTCCCTGAAAATTTCCTGGTTTGTTTGCATGAATTCGCGTGAGATCCTCCCCAAAAGTGGCTCAATGTATTGGGTCGGAACGAGTGGGCACTCCGAAGTTCATTTGTTTGCTGTACCCAAATGACAATCGATTTCCCTTTGTGTTTTGGACATTGTCATTTTTGGAACGCCAAGTTTTTTCCTATGTCAGCTTCCGGGGAGAGGGAAATTTTTGCCCCCTTATTTGCTGTAACGTGCTTCTTTCATTTTTTCCTTAAAACTTTGACCAATTTTCCCTGTGCCTTTGTAGTCACACCCCCCCAAAAACACCGGAACCACCTCCGTGCTTTACAGTAGGAACCGTACCGTGTTCCTTTCACCATAGGCCTTGTTGACACCTTTCCAAATGTAATGTTTAATGTTCCAAAAGTTCGATTTTATTCTCATCGCTCCAAATGACCTTGTTCCAGAAGTTTTGAGACTTGTCTCTGTGCTGTTTGACGCATTGCAGACAAAGTAATGGCTTTTTTCGGCAACTCGACCATGCACCCATTTTTCTTCAAGGCCCCTTATTGTGCATCTTGAAAAAAGCCACCTACTAGTTTTTTAGGATATGTTATTTTTGGGTTTTTTTTTTTCATCTTGAACAATTTTCCTGGCGTTTGGCAAAATTTTTTTTTGGTTTGTTTTTACAGACCCCCATTTTTCCCTTTGTTTAAACACAGTTTGAACCCTGCGACTGCATTTTCAATTCCCTTTGGGTATCTTTTTTTTATTCCCTTTTCCTGTTTTATACCTTTTCCGTAGATCCCTTTACAATTTTTTTCTTTCCCCTTTATCCAATCGAGAAACATCATGGTGGATGAAAGATGAGGTTTTTCTGGATCCCCGAATCACTCGTTTTTGCACACACTGATTACAAAACAAACAGCCAAAGGGGGGGATGTTACCTTTATAGCCCTTCAAACCCCCTTTGTGTCAACTTCTGGGGTTTTCAGGCCAAAATCTTTGGGAAATTGAACTTTATCAAGGCATTTGGGTGTTTTTGGTTGTCATTATGATTTTTAAAAAAGGAAAAAACCGTATTTGACAATAAATGGTTCACCCAACCACTAACCCTTATGGAAAAAAAGTTGTGTTTTTTAAATTTATTTTCTCTAAAAATGCCAAGAAAGCAAAACTTTCTGTCGGGGTATTTTAAACTTTTTGAGCACAAAACTGTCATTAACCCTTCCAGTAGCAAAATTTTCCATTGTATAAAATTTTATTTGTTGTTAAAATCACCATTAACTTTTAAGTTTTACATTTTCCCCAGTGTTTTGCCATTGTTGTATGTTTAATGTGGTATTTATACCAACTTTTTGGCCTTTGTGCTAGTCAGATTGGGGCGCTTTTCTTGGCGTTATTTATATATTATGTATGCTGCATATTAGGGATTTCCAGGGACTTGTAGTTTAGATTCCTGGGTGAGGTCGCCTTTATTGGGGCGGTTACCCTACATTAAGTTTAGGCAATTTTAAACTAGGGGTTTGAGCATGGGATTCTATAGGGTTCCCCTTTTTTTTTATTGAATAAAAAAATTAATTTTTTAAATATCCTTTTTTTTTGCCTGAAGACACTTCGGTCTTTCTAGTAGTTTTTTTTGTAATGTTGTGTTATGCCAGGCACATATATTTAGGGTTACCTTACCTCTTACCTATTATTATAGGGGACTTGTGGCTTTTTCGTAGGACTATGGTGGCAAAATAGTTCCTTATAAGTCAAGTGGTTTTTTTTCTACTAATAGTTTAACCTGATTGCAACAATAGTTGCATCGAAAGAGAAAACCAGTTATGTAGTATACAAAGATATTGGCGTTTACGTTTACTTTTGTAACAGTAACACTAGAAAGTGCAGCATTATTGTTTGTTACCTTTAAATTGTCTTCTCAGTAACAGATGGTAAAATATTTTGATATACATACAATTGCACCATCAGTTTCTGAGAAGCTTATTTAACGTTGGCAACCAATATGGCTGCACTTTTGTAAAATCAACTACCACAGTCATAGATTGGCAACATATCTTTAGTGATGGTTTCACACATGGCTATTTTTGAGGAGGAGAGGAAGGAAGGGAATTGTCTCTGCAGTTTTTTGAGCCAAAGTCAAAAGTGGATCAAGTAGGAAAGAGGAGTATTAATTCTTCCTTTATATTTCCTATTCCCATTGAGCCACCCCTAGCTCTGGCCCAAAAGTAAGCACACTTAAAATGAAACTTTACTAACTTACTCATTTATGGACAAATTTATCTTTTGGTTGGAAATTTCCCTTAAGTGTTCTCACATGCTGGCCATTATGTCTCATTCAGCATAAATTTTCCTATATAGTGTAATAGAAATACATAAAGGGTTGCCCAACTCCCCCCCAAAAAATAATTATAGCCATTTGTATAAAATTTAAAAATGTACACAGTGTTGAAACTCCAAGGGTCTCTGCAGTGTCTACTGCTGCCAATGACTGGCTCCAGTAGTGGCATTCCATTGACATCCCTACTCAGTGATGGGAACGGTGATACAAAATCTGCACATGACCGCAGTTCCACGTTAACAGACGTACTATTGGTATTATCATTTCTATCACTGAGCGCTGATATCAAGAGAACAGCACATGTCCACTGAGGCCACTGATTTGCTGCCACAGGTGTGTTCCAACAGACGTGCTATTGGCATCACCTTTCCTATCACTGAGTGCACATATCAAGAGAATGCCACATGTCCATTGAAGCCACTGACTTGGTGCCACAGTTTTGCACCAACAGGTATTACAATTCCTAACCTTACTGGCATTACCATGTAGTGTACTTGTAAACAAAGACCTAAGAGACCACTGGAGGTTCAATGTTGGATTAGCGGTGGTTTAAGAAAGAGAGTACAGTTTTTTTGTTATTCAAATAGTTACTATATTTATTTTTTGGGGAAAGTTGAATAACCTCTTTAAATTGCTTTGCCACAATAGGAATAATACTTCCACTGCAAAGGAAAAAGAAATGTTGCATGTAAACAGGAGAATGATGGCAGAAAAAGATCACATGGTCCATCAGGTTTGCCCCTTTATTAGGATAGAAACATTTTTATCCCAGGCAGGCTTACATTCACTAACTATTGATTTTTTAAACACATCTCCTGGACATTTGTTTCAGACATCTTCTACTCTTTCAGCAAAATAATATTTTCTGGCATTGCTTCTGATCTCTAAAAACTCAACTTTGGTCATATCTTTTGTCAAAGAAAATTACAATCCATTGCTGTTTGGGTATAAGGTCTCACGCACATAACCTTCTTATGGCTGATTAAACCTTTATATTGTAGAGTGTCATAATGGGACAGCCACAGGCTTCTATGGGGCCCTACTTTACCTTTGTAGCTTCCCAATTTATGGGAGCAACTGAAGTCCATTAGGTTCTGTATTAAAGAGCCACTGGAACTCCATGTGCAGCTGACAACACAGCCCTGCCATGTCCAATAAGTTTAGGAATATAATACACAGTACAAATAGTTGACTACATTCATTACGCATCTTATAATAAAAAAGAACAGACTGAAAATAATAGCAAGAAAGATTGATGAAAATAAAGCCTCCTGAACTTACCTGAACAGCAGAGAAGAACAGAAGACAGGAAGAAGGCAGAGGAAGGAGGCAGCATGGTGCTTCTGCACAAGGAGAAAATAGACTTGTAAGTGGAAAGAGGAAAGAAGGAAGCAGTCATTATAGAAGTAAACTGCGCCCATTGATGATGACTTATTAAAGGGGTTTTCTCACCACAATGAATAGCTTTAAACATGTAGGCAAAGATAAATAAAGACTTTTACCAAATATACTGTTATTCTAATTTTGCTTTATTTAGGATATAGAGGAGATCTTGTCACCTGTTTGTTTACATAAGCTTATTTAGGTCACCAACCATCTGTCTCTGCTCTCATTGCTTCAGCAGCTCTGTCCAACCATGGTGATGTCACTCCTTACAGAGTGTTATCTATAGCACAGGATATTGTTTATCTATGTTATTAAGTTATTTTCAGCATTGTGCACTACAGTTTATAAACTGCACTCATATTACGTGTAACAGGCTCAGCTAGAAATAGAAGGGCTGATCTGCCAATGACTTCTATAGAACCACCGACAGCCTAACCATGAAGTGCGAGTCTGAAGCTGGCTGTGAAAAGCAGACTCTGTGAAACATGAAGCATGTTGAGAACACCCGTTCAAGTAGTACAGTGATACCTCTCTAGAATGCCACCTTCTTTGAGAAGACCACCTAGAAGTTTGGGTGAGGGATTTTTTATTCTTGTAGTCTTTTTGCGTGAACATTTCATTTACATAGAAAATCCAATAAATTCATGACATATCCGTCCCAATTTGATGACGTATTTTTTTTTTCATTTTCGCAGAATTTTTGATGAGGAATGCTAAAAAAAAACTCTGGCCACTTCCATGCTAGTAGGGGCATCTAATGAAAATGTTTTACTGCAAAAAATACATTACTCCAATTCCTCCTTTAATTTATCTAGCGGTTGGAAATGGTACCCTAGCATCCACGAGAAAATGAGTGCTATTAACCTTAACACTAAATTTCTAATCCCTCTCTATCTTCTCTATAAGGACCACTCCTCTAGTAAGGAAAG
>JAODAL010019973.1:0-70620 GCA_025379985.1 Phyllomedusa bahiana | reverse complement strand
ACTGTTCATTAACACATATTATTTCCTGCAGATCGGGGTAAAACCCGAGAAGTACTTCCACCACCAGTTCGGGAAAGACCACAAAGGGTTTTTAAAAGACGTTAAAATGGACTAAAAGTAAAAAATTTTTTACAGTTAGCAAAATTGGCGGGGTTGAAGATGTCGGAAAATTTTCCAGCAGAAGATATAAATGTCAATTATTTAAATTGTTTTGTTTTTTTGCTTTTTTTTTCTTTTTTTTTCGGGAGAATGCAACAAGTACTAAGAAAGCTTGGGATTTTTAAAATTACATTGTTCCTTTATTATTGTCAAAATGTTGGGGGTTGTCACTTCCTTTAAGTAGAGGCCCCTAAAAATATACTAACTTTTTGTAGAATGGGGAAAAGGGGAAACCCATAAGACACGTCTTTTTTGGGGTTTTTAAACCCCCCCAAACACTTAAAGAATAAACTTTTTTAAAGGGTAAATCCCTCCCCCGACTAAATTTAGAATCTAGAACCTTTATAACTGCCCTCAATATTGAAAATTGCGAATTCGAGACGACATTAATCCAAGGGGGAAAGGGCCCGGGGGAAAGCCTACTTCATTTTCTACAAGTGTAAATTTTTATTTCTTCCCCTTCCAAAAGGGGGGCGCCAGAAGACCACACCCCAAGGGTTTGGTTGTCACACAGGGGACTAGAACAGTCAAACCTATGTTGTGCACTAGAAAAAGGGAGAACAAAGTTGCGGGAAAACATTTTGGGGATGGATTCTGGTATTTTGGGTCCGTGAGAAAAGTGAAGACCAAAAAATGAAAAACTAAAGACAAACCTGTGTGTATCTGCAGCCATTGCACCCAGTGAAGAGAGCACCAGCAATCACAGCTTAAATGACTGTAACCCCCTCAGGTATCTTGACTATACCCCCCGTTAGCATTTAAACTTGTGAATCCGGGACCATTTTGCTTTGCTGTTATCATTGAGGTTTCTAAGTGACTGAGGGAGAAATGACTTAAATAAACCCTGTTAAACGCCTACGGGGAACCTTTTTACCTTTGATGGTCTGTGAAAAAAAAATAAAAAGGGGCCCAAACTCACAAAAAACCCCCCCCCCCCATTCCCTCAGAAACCTAAAAACTTTTCATACCCCCCCCTGCAACCCTACAAGTCTGTGGATAACATTGATATTTTATGTGATTGAGCAACACAAAGAGCGAGATTTGTGAATGAAAAAAAATATTTCGCTTTTTCCCCACTTTTTCAAATAGAAAATGCATTGTCAATGTATTCAGCTCCTGAAATCGTACTTTGTAGGGCACCTTTTTCTCAATGCAGCTCAGTCTGTTTTGGGGGGTCCTCCCCTTTGCACATGTAAGGGTGATGAAATTTTTTCTCTTTTTTTTTTTTTTTTTTTTTTAAAAAATGGTTTTTATGGAAGGGAAAAATTTAACATTTACTACCGTCAAATTGCTTCAACTGATAACTTTTCCTAATTAAATTCACATTTCCTTACATTCCCCTTCTCCATTTTAAAATATTTTTTAAAACCAAATGAAAAAAAAAAAAAACCGACCAATCTTAAACATCCCCATAAAGTCCCTTTCCCCACCTCCCCCCCCCTCAACACGAAAAACATTACGTCTCCCCAACTTGTTCCCGTACCCCTCAATCACCTCATAGATAGGATCCCCTACCCAGGTCAGGAAGCCCTCCTTTGTTACCTCTTCTCCCCAGCTAATTCAACCCTGATTATCTTTAGTCACTTATCATCCCCTACCACCAGTCTTCTCAGGGAACCAGACAACTTTTCCCGGAGGTAGTAATCGGAAGTGCAAAAGTGATCCATCAGCTCCCCTATCTCTACATCCGATGCTCGTTCTTCTTTACAGAATGACTCGAGCTCAGTCAGATTGGTTGGTTAACGTTTGTGAAAAGCAATTTCCAAGTCCTGCCCCAGATTCTCAATGGGATTTAGGTCTGGGCTGTGACTGGGCCATTTTAACACATGAATATGCTTTGATGTAAACCCTTCCATTGTAGTTTTGGCTGTATGTTTAACCCCTTAACCACCCACCGACGTTTGCTGGTGCAGGTTGTTCATCTGCAGCGACGTCTTTTACACAGTCAGCCCTGGGGACCTAGAGTAGCCTCAGGGCTGTCTATGTAACAAGCCAGTGATCAGGGCACACTGTGTGCTGCCCTGACTGCTGCCTGTGTCAAAAGGACACAGATTATAATGTATTGGCATATATAAATATGCTAATACATTAATAAGTGTAAAAAAAAAAAAAAAAAAAAAGTAAAACAATTATCCCTTCATGGGATTTAAAAAAGAAAAAGTAAACATTAAAAAAAGTGTAGAAAAAATAAAAATAAATATTTAATAAATAGGGGGGGCATGCATTACACACACAAAAAACCCTACACATATTTGGTATCCACACGATTGCAATAACCTGTGGAATTAATTAGTTATTATGTATGAAATGTGAATGGTGTAAAAAAAAAAATTTTGAAAGAAAAATTCTGCAATAATTTATAAGTGAACTTAAAACTATTCCCCCAAAAAATACAACTTGTCCCAAATAAAATGAGGCCTCATACAACTTGCGTCATTGAAAAAATAAAAAAGTTACGACTGTGGAACCGCAAGGCGGCAAAAACTAAAAAAAAATTGGCGGTCATAACGTACTTTTCAGGCGTTCGGCTTAAGGTTTTAGGCTATGTTCACACGGATTATTTTGGCACACATTTCGCCATGTATTTCACGGCGTACTGCGCTCTTATACGAGCAAAATACGACCCAATCATTACGGTAATCCACAGTTCTCTATGAGAACTATGGATTACGCCTCCTCTCCCCACTTGTACAATATGATCGAATTGTAGGCAGGGGGAGATCATTGACATGTCATTTATTCACGGCGCTTACGTGCCACAAGTAATGACAGTCTACGGGGCCGGCGGGCTGCCCCCCCCCCCCACGCAGTGGAAGTACGCGCCGATCGGGGCGAGCTCCCGAACACCCGGCGTGATTGCGGGGCGTACTGTACGCCCTGCAATTAGCCATGTGAACATAGTCTTAGATGAACCTAAGCTCCAGTCTCAAGTCTTTTGCAGGCTCTTAATGGGTTTCCCTCCAGGGTTGTCCTGTATTTAGCTCAATCCATCTTCCCATCACCTCTGAGCAGCTTCCCAATCGCTGCTGAAGCAAAGCCACCCCCCAGCATGATGCTGCCCCCACCAGGCTTCACGGTGTGTTCAGTGTGATGTGCAGTGTTTCCTCCACACATGGCATTTGGCATTTAGGTCTTCTGTGACCAGCCCCTTCTCCCACATGCTGCTGTGTCCTCTACAGAGCTTTCTGCAGACAGGACTTCTTATGGCTTTCACAACGGGCTTTCTTCTTGCCACTCTTCCATAAAGGCCAGATTTGTGATAGTTTTCCTGTGGACAGATTCTCCCACCTGAGCTGTGGATCTCTGTGGAGTACCCGAGCCTCTTGGCTGCTTCTCTAATTAGTGGTCTCTTTGTCTGGGCTGTCAGTTTAGGTGGACGGCCATGTCTTGGTAGGTTAGCAGTTGTGCCATACTCTTTCCATTTACAGATGATGGATTGAACAGTGCTCTGTGAGATGTTCAGAGCTTGGGCTACTTTTGTAAAACCTTGCTCTGCAATACACTTTGCAACAACTTTATCTCTGAGCTGTCTAATGTGTTCTTTGGTTTTCCTGATGCTGTTTGGTCACCAATATTCTCTAACAAACCTCTGAGACCTTCACAAAACAGCTGTAGTTAAACTGAGAACAAACAACATACAGATTAGGTGACTTTTAAAGGCAATTGGTCACACTGGATTTTATCTAGGGGCAGGGGCGTAACTGGAAATGGCAGGGCCCCATAGCAAACTTTTCAATGCCCCCCACCCCCTCACCCTCCTGGTCCCACACACGCCAGACCCATCCCGCGCACGTCCCACACATACTGATATTAATGGACTGCGATTCTTTGTTTCCACAATATATTTTACTTTATGTTTTTATTCTGGGAACTTCACCTTCTTCACCCTGCACTAAGTACTGGTCACTTATGTAGCTATTACATACACATCACAGTCACCAAGACACACATGTATATATTCACACACACATCACAGTCACCAAGACACACATATATATATTCATACACACATCACAGTCACCAAGACACACATATATATATATTCATACACACATCACAGTCACCAAGACACACATATATATATTCATACACACATCACAGTCACCAAGACACACATATATATATTCATACACACATCACAGTCACCAAGACACACATATATATATTCATACACACATCACAGTCACCAAGACACACATATATATATTCATACACACATCACACACACATCAATGCATACAATCACATACACACACTTACCTGTTTGCATTGCAGCCCTCAGGCAGTCCAGGGGTCTCAGGAAGACACCCTGGGGAAGGAGAAGCTGCTCCCAGCCGGCAGTGCAGACACCCCTCCTCCCCAGTCCCAGCAGCTGAAGGCAGCCTGAGCACAGAGGTGAGGTGGGGGCTGCTGAGGGAGCAGCTCCGAGGAACTGTGCAGGGATCATGCTGTTTCTTTATGTTATGACCCTGGGAGCCCGGCAGGAATAATCTGTTTGTTGCCGGCCGGGCCCCCAGGGAGTGCGGGCACTGCTGTGGTCGAGAAACTGTAGGTACGGCTCCTCTCCTCCACCCTGCAAGCAGTCCTGCCTTTGAACGCTCGGGACAGAGGGCCCGGGCGTTCAGAGGCAGCTCCGCGCCAGCCGGCAGTGAACTGTTATGCTGGCGACTACCAGGGTAGCAGACGTGTTAGAAGCTGCCCCGGGCCCCCTAAGAGCACGGGCCCCGGAGCAGCTGCTACGTTTGCTACCCCTGTAGTTACGCCTGTGTCTAGGGGGTATCAAAGTACAAAGGGCCGAATACATATGCACGTCACATTTTTCAGTGTTTTAATTTGCAAACATATGAAAAAGCGCGTATTATTTTCTCTCTACTTCACAAATACTTGCTACTCTGTGTTACTTGATCACATAAAATACATTTACTTTCGTGGCTCAAACATTAAAAATGAAGAGCAGTTCAAGGGGTAGGAAGACTTTTGCAATCCACTAGAGGTTAGCTTAAAAGATTGTAAAGACTGGATAAAATTGCAAAAACTCTTCGCTGTGAGAATATGTAGCTCTTTAGGTTTTCAGTCACAATATAGTAAGCAAGATGTCACGTGGTGTTACTTATTAGTCATATGATGTGATATCTATTATCAATCATGTGAGGTCACAGGAGACCCAGAAACAAAGATAAGTTATTTTTCCATGCACATGACCCCAAGCAATTGGACGCGCCATTGCCCGGCACCAGCCTCTCACCATGTTGTTGATCTCCCGCACCGCCTGCCCAAAGTGAGTGGCCTGAAATCCCGTGTTGAGGTAACTCTGCAGCAAGGCCTCATAGTTCACCCCACGATTGAAATCGTATCCTCGGACCTGGGGCGTTCCTTCTGGTAGAGAGTCGCTGTGCATCAGCACTGTCTCCTTGGCATAACTGAGGAGCTCTTCTGCCATGGCGGCACTCAGACCCGGCTATACAGGGGGAAATATTATATAACAAATCTCAAAAAAATGACTTTCAAAATTATTTATATATTTATAGCTGAGGATTAGCCTCTAGGTAGAGTTCATAAAAATTATACATATATATGGCATTTAAAGGGGTTGTCTCGCTACAATGATTGGGTTTTAATTAAAAGATCTTTAAAAAACAAGCAGCTAGGGGGCGTGGTTAGGAATGGCTGTGTGAGGAAGTGCTTCTTTGAGCTCCTCACTCCCTGCTACATTAACCAGCATATATTCATTGATAGATGGGGAAAACTGGTCGCAGAACAGGCTAAAATGCTGACTCGTACCAGTCTCTGCTTCAGGGGGACATAAGACTTTTTTTCCCCCCATCAAACCAGCATCTTCACTGCCCTGTTCTGGCCCGTATCCTCCCAAGATGTCCGCCGCCGGCATGGAACACCGCGGTATCCCACAGGACGATCCCCTACCTGCAAGAGAGCGAACTCTCCCCAACCTCACATGCAACACCTCTGTGACTCTGCGGCAGCTCCCGGATCCACTATCCATCTGCTCCGGCGCTCAGCCCCCGCACTCCGACTTCGTTCCGTGTGCCGCCCGAGATCCCGGGCGGACAATCGCACTGCCCTCACTGCGTGCGCCCGCGGTGGTGTCCACGCACCGCGTCCGCGGCCAGCATCCGGCGCTCATGACTGAGCAGGGGGAACACAGGAGGGAGTCCCCATAAACCAACAGGTGCTTCCTGTGTCTCCCCAAGCTCAAGTCCCCCTGCTTGTCAGCTCGCTGCAAGAGGCACAGGGAGGAACTCCCCATTCTCCGAGTTTATTCCTCAACATCAGTATCATGGGCCTCACTAGGCCCGAAGCCACAGAGGACCACCCCACACGTGGAACCCCACACTCCATGGCCACTGAGCCACTCCTTGGAGGTCATAGCCCCCGGCACCCTCTCCTACACTTGGAGGAAAATGGGGGAGGACACCGGCTGTTCTGGGCCCCCAGATTTGCAACACCCAGCATCCAGGTGGAACATGCTTCACATCCTGGGTTTCCCCTTCCTGGTCCACTGCATCTTCGGTGGATGCGTCTCCTGCACACAGCAAAGCCTCACCACAGGAAGCATGGGACTTCATAAGCCCCATCCCTGCAGACCCCATGGCTTGCCTTTCTCCCCCTGTGGGGACAGACCGTGGGGTTACCCCACTTCTCACCTCTCACTCAGGTTCCTGCTGCAAGCCTGCAAACATTCCCTCTATCCTTTGCTCCTAGCATTGACGCTGCGGTTTCCTTGGACGATAATAAACCATGACTATAGGCTGAGCTGAGAAACTTTTTGCAACCGCTTCCATCAAGGGCAGAAATTTCAACAATTTGTCAAGGGACTGGTAGAGATGAGTTTTAGGCAGGAGTTCACTCATTCCGTGTGGAGTTATCCTCCCTGCATAACCAAAGTTGATGTACTTGAACAGGAGCAGACCCAAACCTCCTCCCACCCTTCTGTAGCTATCAGAAGAGGTGCCAGTCCACTCAACACAAATATTCTCCCTGCAGCAACACCTGACGACATCGAAAACCGCAGCAACGCCAACAATTTTCGACTCCGTGGCCTCCCAGAGTCTATTCCCACAAGGCGATCTGTTTATCCAGTCGTCACTGCAAATTTAATGATCTGTTCCTGGGCCGCATCCGCCTTCATCCCACATTGAACTTGACAGGAGCACAGGACTCTGAGGCGCCACCCAATCCTGATGACTCCAAGGCCGCGTATGTCATCTGTCGGGTCCATTTTTTATGCTATGAAGGAGGATATCTTATTTGAGGCAGACGTCGCTCAATCGCTGTCCTATCACGGCTCCTCCATCAGGTATTATGCGGACTTATCGAGACTCATCACCCTGAGCCCAACGATCATCCCCACAAGCCTTTTCTGTGACACTTTGGCGTGAGAGAAAAGATCCCTTACTATTGGGGGTATCCCTTATCCCTGCGAATTCGATCAGACAAGCAAATCCTCACAATTCGCCTCGCACGGATATCCCACCAGTGCAGAAGGCCCTTAGGCATTAAAGACTTTATCCATCCTCCCGTACGTGGCCAACTTTGTCAACGACTTGCAAGCTGACCCCGTCTCAGAACAAGAAGAACTCCAATTTGCTACCTGTTTCTCCCTCTTCCACCTTCCCAGGGGGTATCGATCGAGAGGAACATCAAAGGCATAAGTGGTCCCGCAAGGCCGGGGTAGGGATGCCCTCCCTCATGGTAACCCAACATAGTAGACTGAATTGCTGAGCTGGATCGTACATTGTGGGTCCTTGCTGAGCCCCAAGCGTAACGAGACTTTACTCTACTTGCGGAGGTGTAAATTCCTCCCTGTCAGTTTCTACAGGCTAGTTGCATGAAGTTCATGGTCTATTAACCCCACCCTAGATTGTTTGGTATGTTGTAAGGGGCGACACACGTGCGCACCGTTGGACTTAATTTGATTGGTCCCTCCCCTTTTTTCTTGTTATTGTGATTCTATTCTACCATCCAAGGGTGGCGCAGTTACCAGTCGGTCCTCTGATATTTTCCCTACCGAAGGTCCAGGTTTATCTGGTTGCCATTGTTATCTTTATCTCCTTTATAATGCTTCCTCCCCAGGGTAGGTGAGAGATCTCCCTCTCTGCATCCGTGTACTACCACTATCCCCCAGTAGGTGGAACTCCTGCTTTGCCTTACTCTACGATTAGCAGGGCCCTAATATCTTTGCAGTTGTTTCTTAGGTAAAAAGCGCGAGTGGCTATAACTCCTGCTTTTTGTTGGGTTTTTCTGTGTGTGGGTTAATTGTTTTGCTGGGTGAGAGTGGGTGGGCTTTCCCTCCTGATCGCCCCATGTGTGGGTCCCCCCCCTTTATTTTCTCTCTCTCTCTCTCTTTTCTTTTTCTTCTTCCTCTCTTTTGTTTTCGCTTTGCGCCTCCTGTAACCCTGTAGGCATCTGTTGGGTGGAAGGTCTAGCGCGACGCAGTACAAACCAGTTTTCCGGAGACCATGTCTCGATGGACCTGCGCATTGCCTCCTTACAATGCTAAGGGTAATACCCCTGAGAAGAGGGCGCAGTGCTTCATCACTTTCATCGGGCCAAGGTTCAAGTGTGTCTGTTTTTTCCATGAACGCATATCAAGGTAGGACATGCCCCTACTGATCAAACAATAAAACAAGACATTAAACTATCTTGGCACATTGCGAATTGACTGGGAGTCCAGGTCCAGGGGATGGCCCATAGCCATCCATCGCTCCTTGCTCCATTCAGGTTATCAAGTTGCAACAGTTGGATCCAGAGGCACGTTACTTATTCTGTCCTTTCCGCTTACGGGCAGGTTTTCTACTATCATCAATGTATATGCTCCAAAAAATGGGTTCAGGTAGGGTTCCTCGAGACACTTGTAGAAATCTCCCTTACCCCAAGTGCAGGGACCCGAGCAGCTATTGGGGATTTGAACATCACCCAAGATCCCAAATTGTGGATAACACCTTCCGGAAATCTTCCCTGTCCTTATTCTGCTATTAAAAAGAGAAAGAGGGCTCACTCACTGCACCAGCTCTGTGAGCCTGGAAGGGTTGTTGCAAAAAAAAAAAACAAAACAACAAAAAAAAAAATAAACAAAACGCATTGCAAGATCCATCCCGACAGGGACTATACCTTTTTTTTCCCCCCCACATGCTCCTATAGCCGGTAAGGATTATATTATATCCAACACTCGTCCCTTTCCCAGCTAGTGTCCACTCTATAGGGTATAACCTATGAAATCCGACCATGCACCAGTATTTTGCTCCGTTCGGCATGTTCGGCACTGCGAGAAAAAGTTTGGTGTGTTGGAGACAGAACGTAATCACATCTCTAGTACGCCCCGCCTGTGTGTGCGGATATTGAAAGGGTACCATTTTCCCAGTTTGCATCCCCCTAGTCCAGGACCCTACACCAGTATTTCACGTTCAATGGAAGCCCCTTAAATGCGTGGATGAGAGTGGTCCTGATTAAACATGGTCTAGGCTCAAGAGGGAAAAAGCAGCTAAATTACAGAAATCCCTCGCTAAAATGTCTGCTCTATAGACCGCAAGTAAACAAGCACTCTCTCCTACAGTTCTTAGGGAACTACAGGAGGCACGACTGGATGAGGGCGCCTCTGGAAAGCATCCTGGGGTCGGCTAGTTTCGAATATGCTGGGTAAATTTTCACTGTAACTGCAATAAAATCGGTCGGATGCTTGCAAGGGCAGTGCGCACACCAGAGCGCACAGTCTTTGTTCCTTTCGATCAAAACCAGCGGCACAATCGGTGGTCCATCATACAGGAGGACATTGCGTCTGAGCTTTTCCATGAGTTCTTCACTAAACATTACAATTTTGGCCTCCTCCCTACTCACCCACTTCAACCGGGTTTTTCCGCATCCCTCCCTTTTGTCCAAGGTAATCGTGCTGAGGTAGCCGGAGAAGTTTGAGGAAACTGTTTACATTAATAGAGTTGAAATCAGTTTATCAAAGATTTCTCCCGGGTGGAAGAGCCCATGGCCGGATGGCATTCACGGCTCAGTTCTTTTAAAACTTTAATGGAGCCAATCTCTGCCCTTCTGCACTTGGATGCCTAATTTTCCCCATGTCCTCGGATTCTCGCGGGAACTCCCTTCCCTTCTACAGGCTATGTCCGGATCATATTGCGGTCATAGCCGCAAACCCGAAGGAACCCCAGTCCTGTGGCAGCTTACCGCCCCCAACTCCTTATTAAAGTCTGACCTCAAAATTTTATGCAAAGATGATCGCAAATAGACTTAATCCCTTCTGAATTCCATTTTTCCATGCCGGATCAGGTGGGCCATTGTTTTCCGGGCAGAGAGCCGCGATAACACGCTTAAGACCCTTACATAATCCATGTATGCTCGTGCACGAAAATACCTCTCATGGTCTTGTCCCTGGATGCAGATAAGGGGCGTTTGACCGTATTTCATGGCCATCTCTTCATCAGACGCTCGCGTCCATATTGGCTGGGAGCTGCCTTCTCTCTAAAAATTGCAGCATGTATCGCGCGCCCTCTGCCCGCACAAGGTCAATGGCACGTTGTCTGCTTCCTGCCGATCTTCGAATGGAAACTAGACAGGGACTGCCCCCAGTCCCCTTTGTTGTATGTTCTGGTGATGGAACCTATAGTCGACCATCAGAGCCAACCCTGAATATCTCAGGGATCACTATTGGGAGAAGGAATATAATGTGCTGCTTTTGCAGACGACCTTTTAGTCTATAAATCAAATCCTCATATTCCCTTTCCATCCCTGATGGCTGACATCAGAAGCTCGGTGGTTGGTCCAATTTTAAAATTCAATTCTCCAAATCAGAGCACTGGTGTCGGTATCATCCGACAGGACACATGCTATCCTACTTCAATCCATTTTCCTTTCGATAGGCCCAGCTCTGGCATATCTTATCTGTGGGGTACACCTCTCGTATGATCTCTCTAAGAAGTCTTTCCTGATAATTACCTTCCCCTTCTTGCCAAAATTAAAAAAGACACTCTGACAGGTGTGGAATAGAAGGATCTGTCCCGTTTTGGGTCAGAAAAAAACAGCTTAAGAGTCAATATCTATCCAAAATTCTATACTTGTTTTTCCAAACGCTTCCCATAACTATCCCGGCCACATGTCTGGAAAAAAGTACGACTCCGATTTTCAGCTCTTTTGTTTGGTCTGCTATGAGGGCACGAGCGGCCATATGAAAAATACTGAACAGACTCAAGTAGCCGGGGGGGGTTGGTCTGCCGGACTGCAGACATTATTATCAGGCGGCGGCCTAACACACACTTCCTGGCACTGGTTCTGACAAGAGACAGATAAAATTATGGTGGAAACTGTCGAAGTGACCTTAGTGCCTCTGGCGTTGGCCGGTTCCCCCTGGACCTGGACCTCACTGGCTTCCAGTATGAAGTTACATCCACTTTTTGTATTAGGTGCACCATTGGCTTACACTGTATTCACATAAGGACTCCTACAACCACATAGGACCGTGGCTGGCCCCTTGATTGCCAGTTACGGACAACCCCTGATTTCTCCCTGGTGCTTCTCATACCACAGGTTTCTTAGGTGGTAACAAAAACGAACCCCCATCGTCGTTGCTTGATTTCATCTGATGGGAAATTGAAGCCGCTGATGCGATTCTTGATGGGAGGGAGGACTCGGGCACTACGTCTTTTCAATATTTGCAGCTCCCCCTTTTTTTAGCAAAATAAGGACTAAATTATTGTGGTGGCCAGAACCTCTTACGCCCTTTGAGACGGTGTGGTTTCCTCATCGAGCTCAGACACCCTCTTCCTCCTTGTATAAGTTGATGCGCTCTACCCACTCATGAACACTCCCTTTTTTTGCCGGCGCTGGGAGAGAGAACTAGCCCACTTTCACGCTAGACCAATGGGAGCCTGCTTTCAGCTTACCCCACAGGGCAATTATGCCTCCGAACATCAGAGACTGCTTTAAAAATACAATCACGCTGGTACAGAGTCCCCTCTGTTCTGCATAAAATGGTTCCCAGCGACGCCGGATAATGTTTGCTGGAGGTGTGGGAAGGATGGGGGACTCAGTCCATGTCTGGTGGGGGTTGCTCTCACCTTAGAGGCTTTTGACCTTCGTGCTTGAGGTGATCCAGGGAGGCAACTGGTGTCTCCGTATCCCTGACTCCCGAGGCACTTTTTCTTCTTTATGTTCCAATGCCGCGCCATAAATTCAAAAAATCCCTCCTTAAACATCTGCTGCAGGCCGCTAAGTCGGTGATCCCTCGCAGATGGAAACAGACTTCTCCTCCGTCCTTGGAGGAATGGTTTGCGGAAATCAGTTTTGTGCAGGGCATGGAGGACTTAATGGTTCGCACACCTGACCAGGCTCACCGTTTCACTAAAACTTGGTTTCAGTGGGGGGCCTTTAAGAGTTCTCCCTTGTTCCTCTCTATCACTTCCTAGACACCTTGCCTATCAGTCCTATATACTGTATGGGTGTTGGGTGACTTGTCTGCCAGCTGCAAGCACAGTCTAGGTGTTAAGTGCCGGGTCTGTCGGGCATGTATATGGATGGTACACCGTATGAGCTGCTCCGGGTTCTGCTTCTCCTGGAGTAGTTCTTGATTCCTTTTTCCGTATTTCACTCATCCATCCCCCCTCCCTTTTCCCCCTTTCTGTCTTTGTTCTGTGTTTTTTTTTTTTCTCTTCGTCTTGCTTGTGTGGTGAGTGACAGTGTCGTCTTGTCTTTCGTGTTGTTCCTACCTCAAGATCATTCTAGTCTAAATTATTATTATTATTATTTTTTTTTTGTCTGCTTGTGTGTTTGTTTCTTTCCCCTCCACCCCCCCCTTTTTTTTTTTTTTTCCTTTTCTGTACCTCAGGTTCACTTAGACCGTTTGTCCCAGGATTGGGCACTACCTGTCATTTGGTCCTGTTTGGATGATGTTTGATCGTCATTAATATTCTCTTGGACTGATTGTTTCATATTATATTGTTGCTGACTTTTACATTGTTTATTATCAAACTGTCTTTGGCTTTATCTTATGTCCACATTTTGGACTCCGTACTACTCTGTACCGGTTATGTCAGTCTGTTGCAAATAAAGCTTTTTCTTGAATATAAAAAAACAAAAAACAAGCAGCTTTGCAATATATGTTCATTACAAATGTCCTACTGATTTTGAGTTATCCCTGTTAGTAGTAGTACATCAGCTTCTCAAATCACTATAGCATTTGACCTGTTGATCTTTATCTCACTGGCTGCCAGGTCTGATGACTCATCACCTTCAGCATACAGGTCAGAGCAGAGAGCCCCTCCTGCACAGAATGCTTCTGTAGTGGAGGGAGGGGGAGGGCTCTGGCTTCTGTGTCTGTGTAGCTGGATTAACCCTGTGTGTTCCTGCTGCCTCCTGTTCTCTACACAGATTCAGGAGAGCAGAGATGAGGCTGATCAATAGATGTGATAGCAGTGACCCTGTGTGTTACTATAATCATGATGTGTCTGTGGAGCTGTGACTATACTAATAGGACAGCTCAGGGTGGCATGTGACCGGTTCCTATCTCTCCCTGCTCTGATGTACTACTGACACATTGTGATTATAGTAACACACTTCACAGCTGCCCTGTGTCTGTTCTGACAGGGTCTGTTTGTTGCTGGAGATTTGTATGCTAAACAGGGGGTATAGGAACACTTACATCCCCCTGCTCTGCTATTAGCAATCACAGCTTCACAGAACTCTCCACACTCATAGATCAGCCCTCTCTCTGCTGTCTCTTGACTGTGGAGAAGATCAGCAAGAGACTGAAGCAGACCTAGGCAGGCACACACAGGGTTAACCCTGGCAGAAAACCCCCTCGCCCTCCCCCTGCAGTCTGAGGAGGAGAGCTTTCTGTGTGCTGAGGGGAGGGGCTAAGAGGGAAGAGAAGAGGCAGACAAGAAGCACGCCCCTGAATTCAAAAATCCTTTGCTCCAGACACATTGAAGCAGGCTGAAAGCCTGTAATGAGACAACTCCTTTAAGGATTCTATCTCTCTAATCCTCAATTAAGGGGGGGGGGATCATTGTGAGGTCGTTATGTCTTACATGATGTCCAGGATGCCAGGGTTAAAGGAAATGTGTCATCAAAAAAAGACATTGTTTAACTCATGTTTTTATGTTAAACATTCAAGAATTTTTTGGTTAGATTTTTTAAAATTTTCCATATCCCTTTCAATATTTAAAAAAAAAAATTCTTAAGTTCTGCAGTTCTCACTTTGGCCACTAGGCCCAATAAAAGTCTGACACTTCCTGTTCTGTAGCGAGGGAGTTTCAGCAGTCTGCTCATAATCAGCACAGGCAGGGTTAGATTGAAAGGTGACGCCAATGTGTACTGTATAGATAAAACAGGATGCACCAGTCACAATAGGAGATGTCAGAGCTCCCCCTCCCTGCACACTGACTTCTTCCCAGGTCACAGAGCCTAGAAAACTCTCCTATAGAAGTCAATGGGACTGATCCAGTTCACAGACTCCTATGTCCATGAATCTGCTGTAAAACATCACTTTAAATGCTGCTACAAGCAGTGCAGTCAAGAATGCTGTCCCCAATATCACTTACGAATAACTGAATTGAGAAATCTACAATCAGAAAATTAAAACGGCGAAGAAGAAAATAATCTGTATCAGTGTCTTGTTTTAATTAATAAAAACAAAAAATAGGCAACAGATTCCCTTTATGGTGATTATTAGGAGGTAGGTTGCTAAATATTTATTGTGATCCTAATAGATTTACAAGGATATTTTTGTTGCGATCTTTGAGTTATGTCATTTACTAGAGAATTCCAATCTGTACCATCTCAGCCACCCTCCCCTAGTAGTCTGAATGGTCAATCCTTCAACTCTGAGATTGATTCTGGGTGTTGAGACAGAGACGGCACCCTAACAGGGTTCAGACACGTCCCAAAACAAAAGGACATAAACCTTCTAGTAGCAAGTAATTTGCTCGCTATTTACAATGGAGACCATCTTCTGTTCCTTGGGGCAAGGAGAAATGGAACACAGCTCAATCAGCAATTGATCCCCAAACTGTGTACCATGATTTGGGCCTGGACAGTGTATTTTATAGGCCACTCAGCCATCTCAGGTTTCCAAACCTCCCCTCAGCTAATTATGATAATTAGTTTGTACCTAATTGGCTAGGAATATGATAAGGTGGACGGACACTCATCCTTAATGAGGAATGTTTCTCACTTTGCCCACTAGATGGCATCCACAGGCTTTTCTTCGGTTTAGTACTTACAGGCTCATGACTAGCGCCTCGAAAACCACAGGACATTGACCATCGCCAATTATTGTTTCAGTCAACCCAATGGGTCATCAACCATCAACACTCTGGTTTGGTACCATGAAGTAAACGAAAAGCAATCTCTAATTGCGTGTTGAATTTTTTCTGGCAACTGCAAGATGAGACTCTCCCAAACCTCAAAGAAGCGCTTCGTGGGAGTCTCCTTTTTTAATCCATTTTCATAAGAAATTAAAGTTTATCCAAAAATAATTTAAAAGGTGAGACTGATTCGCTGATCCGTGTGTGTAGAATTGCTTTTATCCCTGCCGCCGATATCATGTGTAATAATTTTCTACTACCTGGAGTACTTGGATACTCATGCTCATCAATATATGGCCCATTTGTTAGGCTACTGTTGGTGAAGGATGATATTTGAATAACCGGTGTAATATATTACACTACAGAATTATGTGTATCCTGTATTGTTGTAGCCATGCATATGGTGTATATACTATATTTCAGTGACTAGATGTGACCTCCCTGTTTGCAACCTCCCCTCCTGTCTGTAACATGTCCCACAGCCCCTTAAAACTATTCATCCTACCTCCTGTTTACATTGCCCAGTGTTGTATCTGTTACACAGCATTATTGTTGCCCTCACTATACAAACTTCTCTGGTATATAAAGGGAAATCCGGGCCAGATGTGCCTCTTGACCTGCCCGGGCCATATAACGCAGATGAAGCGAGATGATAACCTGACCTGGGAAAGCACATGTTGCAGGTAAGGTCAGAGTGCAAATGACCTGGTCAAACTGAAGAATAGCCCGTGGATGCCATCTAGTGGGCGATGTGAGTAACATTCCTCATTAAGGACGAGTGTCCGTCCAGCTTATCATATTCCTAGCCAAATAGGTACAAACTAATTATCATAATTAGCTGAGGGGAGGTTTGGAAATCTTACATGGCTGTGTGGCCTATAAAATACATTGTCCGGCCCCAAATCATGCTGCATAGTTTGGGGATCAATTGCTGATTGAGTTATGTTCCATTTCTCCTTGCCCCAAGGAACAGAAGATTGTCTCCATTGTAAGTTGAAAGGTTTCTGTGATTTTCTCACTTTTATAACTGTTGCACGAATGTCATTTTATTGTATTTCTGCACTCTATGTACACCCTGTACCTTTTTCATATTAAATATAAAATTTTAATTAGTTTAGTCCTCGTTTGCTCTAAGAACCCATAACCTTGAAAAAGTATTTTTTAACCCTGTAACTGCTGGAGAGCAGTGAGATAACCCTGCAATTGCTGGTAAGTGGTATTTGTATATTGGAGCCCTTCCATCTGATTTCCCTTTTCCTTTCGATTATTGAAGGAAGGTGGTGGCAGCGGGATATTTTTGGGGAGCTGGAACTGTCTTAGGGTGTGATTTATGCTTGATTTGCCACCTAAGTGAAAGGTGAGGGCAAATAGAACTGAGTGGAAATAAATCAACTCCATTGTAGTGGCCCCCACTTCACGTGCTGGTGAGTGTATATGTGACAAATTGGTGGCAGCGGTGGGATATTTTTCGTTTTAATACAGCATTAGTGCATTAGAACAGCAATGTCCAGCGAAAAGTAACTGCTGCTAGTTTAAAAGGTTCTAAGCTTTATTTGGAAACATAATAAAAACGTATCACTTCATGATGGTTAAAATGGTCGCATCACTAGCCGACGCGTTTCGGAGATTAACTCCTTCCTCATGGCATAAGCATATGTGAACAAACACTGCCTTTATATAATCACCAACACAATCACATGATACAATGTCACGTGTTTAGAGCTACACACGTAAATCCGGTGCAGAGTCATTCAAAACAATAAAAACAAAACCACCACCAAAAGATGCGATGCAAACAAAACAAAAAGGAAAAGGATACATCAATAATGGCAAATAAGATCGTGGCGTTTATTTAGACCACTGGGGAATCTAGTGCCCAATCTAAAAATCCACCAGGCCTCTCGCGCATATAACTTGCGTTTATAATCACCGCCTCTGGTAGGTTTAGAGACTCTTTCTATTCCCTGAAAGACCAAATGAGTTGTGTCCCCCGCATGCACCTCATGGAAGTGTCTAGACACCATTGATAAACCTACATTAAGCACTTTCTTGGCATCCGAGATGTGTCTCTGGATGCGAGTTTTTAAAGTGCACAAGGTACAACCGACGTACTGTATCTGACACAGATTACACGTGATCAGATACACTACGTAGCGTGTGTTACAGTTTATATATGAGTGCATGTCGAAATCCATATTCTGTGAAATAGAATGGAATGTCTGAGATGTAACAACATGACGACATGTTAAACATCTCGTATGGCCACATTTATTCATGACTTTATATTGTAACCAAGTTGCGGTGGGAGACTCCCTGCCAGACCTAAACAGGCTGGGGGAAAGGAGAGATCGAAGAGTACTGCCTTTTCTAGAAATGAACTGTACATCTGCAAACTTAACCCAGTTGGAACTACAATCCTGTTCAGTAAGCAAAGGTAAATATTTTCTTATTATGTTACAAATCTGTTTAAATTGCGGACTGTATGTTGTAATAAAAGTGATAGAATCTTTCTTATTATCAGACTTAGATTTTTCTTTCTCTCTAAGGAGATCACATCTGGGGATTCTGGAAACTCGGTTACTGGATTTCCTCAAGAGCCAATCCGGATAGCCCCGTTTGCTAAGCCTTTCTTGCACCTGTTTTTCATAAATGGGATAACATTCAGGTATAGAACAATTTCTTTTAGCTCTAACAAGTTCCCCGTAGGGGAAGGCATTTATAACGACGTATTGTGGGGGGTTCGACTTGGCGTGCAAGATCGAATTCTTTGCAATAGATTTTCTATAGGGTAAGACTTCTATGGAATTATTTTGACCTATTAGACTTACATCCAAAAAGTTTATTTTTTCTTTCTGCCATTCCAATGTGAACTTAAGGTTCATATTATTATCATTAATGTATTTTTCAAACGCAACGCTTCCTGATGAGTGCCCCCCCACACCAGGAGCAGGTCGTCAATATAACGGCCGAACCACCTGATGTGAGGGGCAAAAGGACAAGAAGAAAGGAGCAAGTATCTCTCCTCCCAGGCTGACATGAATATGTTTGCCCAAGAAGGAGAGAACTTGGCTCCCATAGCCGCACCACAACACTGAATGTAAAATTCCCCATTAAATGAAAAATAATTGTGACGCAAAAGAAATTCTGTACTCATTATCACAAACTCGATGAGAGTATCAGTATAAGAGCTAAAGCGGGACAAATGTGATCTCAGAATATCAAGCGACATACGGTGCGGTAAAGATGGATATAAAGATACCACATCGCATGAAACCCACGAACTGGTAGGATCCCATTCAGCCTTCGATAATATAGTCACCAGACTCTTAGTATCCCTGATGTACCCGGGCAAACATCACAAGCGGTTGCAAAATAGAGTCGAGCCAAGTACCTAAAGGTTAACCCAATGACCCTATTCCTGCCACTATGGGCCGTAACGGGGGCGGGAACATGTCCTTATGTACTTTTGGAAAAGAGTGGAAAATGGGTACAATGGGATGGTCTACAAATAACTTCTCAGAAAGTTTCTGAGAGATAGCTCCCATTCTCACACCCTGATCCAAAAGACTCTTAAGTTTAAATTGAAAAGTACCCGATGGATCTGATTTTAACAACTGATAGTTCGTTGTGTCACTCAAAATATTTTCATTAAATTTCTCATACAAGCCAGCGTTCATAAGGACGACAGCGCCGCCCTTATCAACCGGTCTTATAATCAAATCAGAATTTTTTCTAAGCTCATCCACCGCCTCATAATCTTGTTTAGTAAAATTCTTGCTTTTAGTCTGACTACCTTTAACATGATAAGCCAACATTTTTAAATCGCGCTCTACTGCATCCTGAAATTGGTCTAAACCAGCCGGTCTAGATTGGACGGGATAGAAATCTCTATTGCGCGCCACATAGTCCGGACACGGAGTACTATTATCAACATTACTTTCTCCAATGAGATCACGCAATTCTGTTAAACACATTTTCTTGAAAAGACACAAGATTGGTAACATCAACGCTCTGATTTGTAGCAGTGACCTGGTTTTCTTCCCTATCAACCTGTGAAAAATGTTATTTTTTTTATTTTTTTTAGTGCATGGTTTAAGCGATTATTCCCTGCACTAAAGGACTGGCTGTATCTTTTCGAAGATTACACCAGTTTTTACAAAGGCTAACTCAGTGCTTACTTATGCTGACATACGTGCAATCAGTTCCCCTTCCCTTTTTTCTTTTCTGTCTTTTATTTGGCAAAGGATGCTGTGTGAGATGGCAGCCCTGTACAAGAGACAGAGCAAGGAAGCTCTTATCAACCTCTGTGAGCAGCGAGGTATACAGAGTTTAGGTAGGCTATAAAGGGGCCCCATATAGGTAGGCAGGGTTTATGTATGCTATAGGGGGTCCCATATAGGCAGGCAGGGTTTATTTAAGCTATATAAAGCCCATATAGGTAGGCAGTGTTTAGGTAGGCTATAGTGGCCCATATAGACAGGCAGGGTTTAGGTAGGGTATAGGGGCCTATCAGTGTCGGACTGGGGGGCCTGGGGCCCACAAGGGAGTTGATCTTGGGGGCCCACCCTACTATACATGAAAATATTACCGGCCTCTCGGACATAAATGCGCCCATTTTACCACATAATACAGTGTGCAAAACAGAATTGTATGGTGTAGTACAATAGCAAGTTAGTCACATATCTGTATCTCACATATCTGTCTGTCTCACACGTCTGTTAGTCTAGCATATCATAGACACAGGGCTAAGTAGCTCATCCAACATCCCCCTCACCCACATACAATATCCCCCTCCACCCACATACACTATCCCCCTCCACCCACATACACTATCCCCCCTCCACCCACATACAATATCCCCTCCACCCACATACAATATCCCCCTCCACGTTTCCCTTGGTCACGCACCTCACCACCTTCTAAAATAAACACCAGCAAGAAAGTAGAAGTGTAACTCCTATCACAGGGTCAATCAGGGACACATGTACGCTGCCACTATACTAACGCCGATATAACCTACAACACCGCCATATAGAGACCACATAGAGGTCAGACACCAGCTCAGGTATAACCTACAACACTGCCATATAGAGACCACATAGAGGTCAGACACCAGCTCAGGTATAACCTACAACACCGCATATAGAGACCACATAGAGGTCAGACACCAGCTCAGGTATAACCTACAACACCACCATATAGAGACAACATAGTGATCAGACACCAGCTCAGGTATAACCTACAACACCGCCATATAGAGACCACATAGAGGTCAGACACCAGCTCAGGTATAACCTACAACACCTCCATATAGAGACCACATAGAGGTCAGACACCTGCTCAGGTATAACCTACAACACCTCCATATAGAGACCACATAGAGGTCAGACACCAGCTCAGGTATAACCTACAACCCCACGAGAGAGATACAACAAATAGTACAGACACCAGCTCAGGTATAACCTACAACACCGCCATATAGAGACCACATAGAGGTCAGACACCAGCTCAGGTATAACCTACAACACCGCCATATAGAGGTCCAACACCAGCTCAGGTATAACCTACAACACCGCCATATAGAGGTCCAACACCAGCTCAGGTATAACCTACAACACTGCCATATAGAGACCACATAGAGGTCAGACACCAGCTCAGGTATAACCTACAACACCGCCATATAGAGACCACATAGAGGTCAGACACCAGCTCAGGTCACATCACATTACAGTGAATACAGCACTGATCCAATATAGAAGTAACATAACCCCTTACATCCAGGGACTCACCGGAGACGTCCTATCTGAGGAGTCGTTCTCTTCTCTCATGAGTCATTCTTTTTCTCTTTTCTTCTGCTTCCGTTCCACACCGCCATGATGACTTGTCCCGACCACCACTCAATCCTGCAGAAATTACACACAAATATCTTAGAATCCTCAATTTTCCAGCATCTCTTTACCTATTCCCACCTCTGTACAAACTTCCCAGGGGTGGGAGAGCGGGTACAAGCCATAACTTAGAGGCCTAGTATCCTAAGGGGTTGGAGGGTGGGGAAAGGACTAACCCCCTGGAGATAATGCAGGAGTATACAGGCAGTTAAGGGTCTCTTTTAGGTAGTATAGAGGTAGTTAGGGGCCTCCTTTAGCTAGTGTGCAGTAAGTCAGCCCCCCCTTTAGCTAGTGTGCAGGAAGTCAGGGCCCCCTTTAGCTAGTGTACAGGTAGTCAGGGCCCCCTTAGCTAGTGTGTAGGTAGTCAGGGCCCCCCTTTAGCTAGTGTGTTGGTAGTCAGGGCCCCCCTTTAGCTAGTGTGTAGGTAGTCAGGGCCCCCTTTAGCTAGTCAGGGCTCCCTTTATGTAGCCAGGGGCCCCTTAGTAGTCAGGGCCCCCTTTATGTAGTCAGGGGCCCCCCATTATGTAGCCAGGGGCTCCCCTTAGATAGTTAAAAAAAAAAAAAAAACAACAACAACCAGCCACGTACCTGGCTCCGGCTCCCGCTCATGGCAGGTCCCGGCCGCTCCGCGCTCCCCGCCGGCTCCGTACTGGCGCCCTGCATAGGCGGCGCGGTGAAGTGACGTCACCACGCCGCCTACGTCACAGTAGGGGCCAGCGCCCGGCAGGCTGAAGGCTAACACCCTCAGCCTGCCAGGGAGATCAGCGGAGCGCAGCGCTAGTGGCGCTGTGCTCCGCTGACACCACGCAGCCCCGGGAGTCAGGGACATTAGTCCCCAACTCCCGGGCCGGTCTCCCGGGCGTCCAGTGACCGGATGCGCGGCCGGGCCCCGGAGGCCCAGTCCGAGCCTGGGGCCTATATAGGTAGGCAGGTAGGGTCATAGTTGCCAACTTTTGAAAATGGAAAAGCAGGAGATCGAAGAGGGCGGCACGCGCAGCGGCAAAACATTTGCATGGACACGCCCATCTTTTGATGTGCCACGTCCCTTCAAAAAGCCACACCCACTCCGCCTAACTGCATAATGGCTTTGGAAGAAAGCCAGGTAGATGCCCTTATAGCCAGGTAGTAGCCCCCCATAACCAGGTAGTGCCCCTTACAGGCAGGTAGATGCCCCCTTGTAGCCAACTAGATTCCCCCTATTTTAGCCAGGTAGTTGCCCCCTCTGTAAGCCAGGTAGTTGCCCCCTCTGTAAGCCAGGTAGATGCCCCCCTTTAGTAGCCAGGTAGTGCCCCCCTATAACTAATAAAAATAAAATAAAAGCCACTTACCTCACCAGGCTCCCTGCTGCTCCGGACAGCTCCTGCTGATCTCCTCAGCGTCGCAGGGGAAGTGAGTGCAGCCACGCGTCCCTCCCCCTGCGCCGCTGACCTGTATGTACAGCGCGCACCAGCCCTGTACATACAGGGGGAGAAGGGAGGAGGGGGACGATCCCTCCTTCCTTCTCCCTGCACAGCGAGACTCCGGGCGGGTGAAGCTGCCGCTGCGGCCGCTTCACCCGCCTGTAGGAGCGGCCCGGCGGCGGCCCAGTAGCACACCAGCGCAACGCTGTCGCCGCGGCCATTTAAAGAATCCCTGCTGGCGGCGGGAGGCAATGCCAACTCTGCAGGGAGGGTGGGGGGGGACCCCAAATAGCTGGACCCCCCCCGCCAAAAGCGGGAGAGTTGGCATGTATGGGTAGGGTTTAGGGGCCCATATAGGTAGGCAGGCAGGGTATAGGGACTGACCCATATAGGTAGGCAGGCAGGGTATAGGGGACCATATAGGTAGGCTGGCAGGGTTTATGTAGGTTATAGGGCCTCATATAGGAAGGCAGGCAGTATTTAGGTAGGCTATAGGGGCCCATATAGGTAGGAAGCGTTTAGGTAAGGTATAGGGCCCTATACCGGTATGATAACAAGGTTTATGTATTGTATAGGGGCCCATATAGGCAGGCAGGCAGGGTTTAGGCTGCATTGGTGTTAAAACAAAGAAATAAATTACCTCCCTCCAGGATCCCCCAACTTGAGGGGCACCTGGCCAGTCTCTGTGCTCGGCGCGGGCGGCATGATGATATGACGCCATCGCGCCACCCATGCCAGCACTGTGGGCCGGCGCCTGATAGGCTTAAGGCCTTAAGCCTACCAGGTGGGTTAGTAAGGTGGAGTGCCGACAGCACTCCACCCTGCTAGTACTGGACAGTCTGACTCCTGCCTCTGAATGCTCGGAACAAAGGGCCCGGGCATTCAGAGGTAGTGGGCAGTGGGGTAGCAGCTGCTACAGGGTCTACAGGCCGCAACCATAGAGGGCTTGGCCCGGCCCCTCCCCCCCAAGTACGTGGGCTCCGTAGCAGCTGCTTCCCTGGTCGTTACGCCCCTGCTTGGCCCTATACCAGTCACCAGAACATCTCTAAATATCATGTACAGGGGCACAGAAATAACTGAGCTGAACTCTTTAAAGGGAATGTGTTATCAAAAAATTACTTCTTGTTTAACATGTTTTTATGTATTATTTTTGGTTGTGTTTTCTTTCATTTTCCATGTAATTTTCAATATCTAAAAAAAAGTCTTAAATCCTGCAGTTTTCACTTTGGCCACTAGGCCTAATATTCTGACACTTCCTGTTCTGTAGAGAAAGATTTTCAGTAGTCTCCTCATTATCAGCACAGGCTGAAAGGTGACACCAATGTGTATATATAACACAGGACCCACCAGTCACAATAGGCGATGTCACAGCTCCCCCTCCCTGCACACTGACTTCTTCCCAGGTCACAGAGCCTAGAAAACTCTCCTATAGAAGTCAATGGGTCTGATCCTGTTCACAGGCTCCTATGCCCATGAAGCTGATGTAAAGCTTCTCTCTAAAAGCAGCTCAGGCAAGAAAGCTGTCCCCAAAATCAGATACAGACAATAGAATTGAGAAATCTACAATCAGAAAATAAAAATGGCTAAGAAGTAAAGAATATGAATCGGTAACTGGTTTTAATTAGTAAAAAAAATTGGTGACAGATTCCATTTAAGAACCCTTGGGTGTAAGCCATCTGGGCTGGGAACATTAAGTTTATTTACCTTGTCTTGTCTTTATTATATCAGTTGATGGATTAACAGCTCTGGCACCGCCCACATCAGCAGTGACCCCGCCCCATCTGTTACTTTCTCCTCTTTTGTATATACAGTTCTGAAGAACCCATTTAGTAGCTCTGCCTTCTCCTGATCCCCAGTCACCAGTTCCCCATTACCGTGATTTAAGGCTCCTACGCGCTCTGAATTTTTTGGCATTTATAGGTTTAAAGAATTTCTTGAAATGTGCTTTGCTGTCCTTGGCCACTGGCCTCTCATTTAGTATTTTAGCTGATTTAATCACCTTTTTACAGATTTTATTAAGCTTTTAGTAATTTTCAAAGGCTAATACAGACCCCTCTGATTACACCAATGCCCACCCCTTTGATTATACCAATGCCCACCCCTTTGATTATACCAATGCCCACCCCTCTGATTATACCACTGCCCACCCCTTTGATTATACCAATGCCCACCCCTCTGACTTATACCAATGCCCACCCCTCTGATTATACCAATGCCCACCCCTTCTGATTATACCAATGCCCACCCCTTCTGATTATACCAATGCCCACCCCTCTGACTTATACCAATGCCCACCCCTTTGATTATACCAATGCCCACCCCTCTGATTACACCAATGCCCACCCCTCTGATTACACCAATGCCCACCCCTCTGATTACACCAATGCCCACTTACACACTTACCAGTACATGACGTGGGGGCCACTGTAATGGAGTTGATTTATTTCCACTCAGTTCTATTTGCACTCACCTCTTACTCTCTCAGGTGGCAAATCGAGCATAAATCACACCCCAAGACATTTCCAGCTCCCCAAAAATATCCTGCTGCCACCGCCTTCCTTCAATAATCAAAATAAAAAGGAAATCGGAGGGAAGGGCCTCGATATACAAATACCACTTACCAACGATTACAGGTTTATCTCACTGCTCTCCAGCAGTTACAGGGTTAAAACCCTTTAAGGTTATGGGTTCTTATTAAAATTTTAGATTTTTAATAGAGAAAACTTACAGTGCTTACATAGAGTACAAAAATACAATAAAATGACATACATGCAACAGTTATAAAGTAAGAGGGAGCACAAGACAGAAAATTTCCAATTTACAATGGAGACCATCTTCTGTTCCTTGGGGCAAGGATAAATGGAACATAACTGAATCAGCAATTGATCCCCAAACTGTGTACCATGATTTGGGGCCGGACAGTGTATTGTATAGGCCACTCAGCCATCTCAGGTTTCCAAACCTCCCCTCAGTTAATGATAATTAATTTGTACCTAATTGGCTAGGAATATGATAAGGTGGGCGGACACTCATCCTTAATAAGGAGTCTTACTCACTTTGCCCACTAGATGGCATCCCCAGGTCATTCTTCAGTTTGACCAGGTCATTTGAAATCTGACCTTTCTTACAACAGGGGCTTTCCCAGACCAGGTTATCACCAAGTTATAATTGTGTTTTATGGCCTGGGAGGGTCAAAGGGCATATCTGGCTTGTCTTTCTTTTGGGCCTAATCGGAAGTAATAAAAGTGCAATAAAAGTGATGTGTCTCAGATAGAGAGAATGGCAGCACTGGACAATGTAGACAGGAGGTAATACACCATATCCCATCAGGAACCATTAATAGTTTTTAAAAGGTTGTAGGACATTCCACAAACAGAGGGGGGTTTCATCTAGACACTAAAATATAGCATATACAATACAAGCATGGCTGCAACAGTACAGGATACACATAATACACTAGTGTAATACATTACACTGATATTTTTTGAATGCCCTTTTTTATTATTTATTGCCCTTTTAACAGAAGGTAAAAGTCATGTTGGATTTAAAGAGAACCTGTCACATAGATTACCCCCCCCCCCCCTTGTCTCAGACCTGCTGTTTCCAGTGCTGTGTCCCTTATTCTGTAAGATGCAGCAGTTTTAGAGTATTTAATGCTCAAATCTGCAGTTTTCAGCCAGAAAAGAGTCCAGTTTATTGATGAGTAGGTGTTAGCCCCGCCCACCCAAACCTAGCCCCACCCACCTGACAGTTATTCACATGTTTCTACCTATTCAAAGTAAGAGGTTAATCAGTTGTGAGGTGGGTGGGGCTAGCCTCAGGTGGGCGGGTCATGTAATAGACTCTTTTCATGACCCTTCAGGGCTGAAAACTGCAGATCTGAGCATTAAATGCTCTAAAACTCCAGCATCTTACAGAATAAGGGACACAGCGCTGGAAACAGCAGGTCTGACACTAGCTTGTGCTGCCCTCAGTCAGGGGGGCATAACCTATGTGACAGGTTCTCTTTAATTTTAACCACCTATACTTATGTATAGCAATACATTTTGCAATATAATTCTCCACGGTATATGTAAAGCCCTCCCATTTGGCTTCTACATCACTATTTGATGATAGCTGCTCCCAGTCTGTGTCCAGTAGTGCGGCCTCAATAAGAGGAAATTGGACTTTTTAAAATTCAATGTCTTTGCCCTTTCGGACGGTGATTGTTTTTCCAGTTTAGAGTCAAACTAGTTATATTGTCGGCGCTGTTACCAAGATTTTCAGAAACAGTGACCGCTCCAACATTTTCTGCTTTGTTAGAAATGACCAGATCCAACAGAGCCTCACTTCTAGTGGGATCCTCCACAAACTGCCCCATAAAATTATCCTCTAACAGGTTGATGGAGGGGGGGGGGGGGGGCTCTATAGATTATACCAAAAATATTTTTTTGCTCTGTTAACCCCTCTCCCCTCTATTTCCACATCTTCACACACTATTGCCTCTTTCACACTTGCCTTCATATCACTCCTTACATACAGACACACTCCTCCTCCCTTCCTGTGTGTACTGTTCTTCCTAAATAGTGTATGACCCTAAAGGTTAAGGCTATGTTCACACGGCAATAATTGCGGGACGTATTTGGCCCGCAATTACGCCGTGTGCTTGGGAGTGGGGGCGGGGCGGAGGGGCAACAGCCTGCCGGCCCCATAGACATTCATTGCTAGCGGCGCGTATACGCCGTGAATAAGTAGCATGTCTCTTCTCTCCCGGCTCGCCATATTGTACGAGCGGGGAGAGGAGACATAATTCATAGTTCTCATAGAGAACTGTGGATTACCGTAATGACTGGGACGTATCTCGTCCCGTATTTAGCGCAGTACGGCGCGAAATACGGGGCGAGATATGTCCCAGTTTAAGCCGTGTGAACATAGCCTAACTGTCAAAAAATGAGAGGATTCCATCCATGTCTCAACAACACCAACCACATCAATTTTCTCCTCTAGAACTAGCGCCTCATGCTCCGCCATTTTGCTTGCTAGATTTCTGGCATCTGTGAACGGACACTTGAAATTCCCTTCCAGTTTTACAACTTCAGTAGTTGCTGGTTTGCAACACATGGGTCTCCTTATCCACTGGTCTAGTCCGCCCCCCCACAGTCCACTTCTCCACCCACCAAAATAGGCTGCCCCCTCTCTAACCTATCTACCCCTTTATTATTTAGATTGTCCTCCCTCCTCATCCCTAGTTTAAATACTCCCGCACCCCTTCTAGAATTCTCTCCCCCAGCACAGCAGACCCCCTTCTATTCAGTCTGTAGAAAACAATTGTAATATCAGCCTCTAAAAACCCAAACCCTTCTGCCCTACACCAAGACTTTAGCCATGCATTTACCTCCCTGAGCTCCAGAGAACCCAACCTTGGAGGTCCTTCCCTTCAGTTTGGAGCCTAGTTCTTTATAATTATTCCTTAGGATCCTCCACTGACCGTGTATTTTGTCATTTTTTAAACATTTGATTTGCACATTTACGATAAATTGTATTATTATTATTATTTGTTTTAGAGCACCATTGATTGGAGGGCGCTGTACATTCAAGGGGAATTACATACATAACAAATGTTGAACAAATACAATGGTGATGAAAAAATGACTATTAACTGATCCAGAGAGGAAAGAGGACCCTGCCCATGAGGGCTTACAATCTAGAAGGGAGGAGGGGAGAGACAGAAGGTGGGCGGCGGACATGTCTGTGGGCCGGTGTACTGGTGGTGGGGTTAGTGTAGGTTATAAACTGTCCTGAAGAGATGGGTTTTCAGGTTGCTTTTGAAACTGGTGAAAGTTGGGCAGAGTCTGATGTTTTGGGTTAAGGAGTTCCAGAGTGTGGGTGAAGCACAAGTGAAGTCTTGGAGACGGTTGTGTGAGGAGCTGATGACATTGACGATAAATTGTATATGAATAAAGCATTTTAGCCGCATGTACATGTGTCAATGACAGATGCACAAAGGAACAGAAACAAAAAAACAATGGAAGAGGACGCAGTGTCAAAAGTGTATGTGGAGGATCGACAGTCAGTTTTCAAATCCAAAATAGTCTGAAAGTCTGACCAAAAACCCTTAGGGCATGTCCCCACGGCACGGGTTTTTGGCCGGTTTGCGGTTTTTCAGACCGTCTGAAAAACCGACCGAAAATGAGCACAATTGTGCTCTATGGAAAACCCGTGCAGCAGTCCCCACCGCTTTTCAAACCGCCGGCCACCCGAAAAACATTGTGCTTGCACAATCTTCCGTCCAGTTTTCAGACTGAATCTGTGCAAGCCAATGTGAAGGGGGAGGGCTTTTCTTCCCTCATTGTGGAGAAAAGCCGCCCTCCCCCCTCCCCCGCGACCGTGTGCACGGCACAAAAACCGGACAAATATCGGTTGGATAAACCAACCGGTATTTGTCCATTGCCGTGGGGAAGCCGCCTTAGAACTCCCCTAACTTCATTAACCCAGCTACATGGGTCATCCTGCTGATCTATTAGTTTGCACCCCCAAAATTTAACTCACTGTTTGCTCACCAAGAAGTAAACTTTTCTCACAAGTGCCAGTCACCCTCAGTGTTGCATTCTGTTCCTCCAGATCTAAAATGCAAGCTTCTATAGTGGAAACATGCTTGTATCTGTCATAGTGGTATTCACCATGAACCTGCTGTCTACATATAGCAGACCGTGCACCGAAGAAAAGAGCATGCTCCTATATTGGTTTCCATTACAATAGCAATGAAGATTAAAAAAATAAAGGTTGTTTACTTACAAGGTTTTCACTCTGGTTGGTTACCTCCATTCTGATCAGTCTCACTCAGTGAATGCATCTCAGAAGAGTCCCAGAGCGGAATTTATTCACCTGACACCAGTTAACCCCTCCCCTAATCAGGTGCACAGCAGAAAGGAAAATTTCTAAGGCTATGTCAGGATGGCATAGTAAAAATACCGGTTTGCAAATTCGCCCGTCTCCCTAAGCATTGAATAGCACACCTTTTGCCCGAAAACCGGGAGGAAGATTGTGCATTTTCCGAGTTTTATCAGTGTGAAAATCCGCCCATTAGAAAAAAAAAGTGCAGTGCAGACTACTGGCGGATTTTCTATTAAAGTCTATGGCTGTAAAACAATATAATGAAACTCTCTTAACCACCCTGGGCATATTGGCACCACTCACACTCCGCACCACCAGTCAGACATCAGCAGCCTTGGCACATGCCTCAGCTTTCTGCAGCGATGTTCCAGGTGTGCTGAGTGTCTGTGGAGAAAGTCAAAGCTACCCGCAGACACTTTCTTTGGGTGGGGGACAGTTCCCCCCCACTTATTAGCTGCTTCAATAAAAAATAATCCATATGAAAGCATAAGAATACGTAATGGCACCTCACCCTGTCTGCAAAACAGGTGCAAGACCTGCAGGCACATCTACACCACTGACAGTGTACCTGTCCCACAGTCCCAGCAGGTGCACAGAATTAGGGGGACATTTTCCTGCAGGGTCTAGCAATGTGGTGTATCTCATTATGTGTGTGCAATGTCCGACCACAGGCCTCTATGTGGGGGAAACAGGGCAGAGACTCGGCCAGCGCATGAATTCACACAGATTCACCATTAATAACTGCAGAACTGATCTGCCAGTGGCCGCACATTTCTACAGAGAAGACCACTCTATTGAAGATTTGCAGGCTGTGGTCTTAATGGAACAGTTTAAGACGCAGAGGGAGAGAAAGGAGTGGGAATATAAGTTAATGCAAAAATTTAAAACTCTGCAAAATAAACTTTATTCATGGCAGTTTCATGTCACACTATGTATGAATTGTGAGGGTCACAAATCACACCTAATAACAAACAGATAAAAGCAAGAATTACTGATCCCTCGTGTCACACCTCACAAGTTTCCAGATTGTTTATTTCTTGACCTGTTGTAAATGATTTCTCTGCTTATATTGCATTTTGTTATATTTATAGATTTTAAGTTCCTTTGAAGGTCCAGGTCTTTTGTGTATAAAAAGTCTGTGAATTTTCAGTTTCTTGTATAACATCATGTCTGAAGAAGGGAGCTAGTACTCTCAAAAGCTTACCATCAAATATACTCAGTTAGCCTTAAAAAGGTATCGCCTGATTTCTTCACTCTTGTACTACTTTCTAAGGATAACATTATACTACATGAGAATACGGTAAGTCGCTACAGCAAAGTTATCAAATTTGTGAAGCTTATTCCTTAATATATCACTGTCAGTAACTGTTTAGAAATGTTGTGTTGTTCTTTAGTACAGTTTATTTGTCTTTTGAACATTGACTGATGAGTAATAATGTTAGAAAACATTTATACTGGAAACAATCGGCAAACTACTTTAACTATGCAACATATTAATTATTTGTTGTCTTTGGAATGTTACATAATACAAACTCAACATAGCATTGACATATTATACCGAATAATAACATGGAATAATATCGTTAAAGAAGTCATTCAATAGTTTCCAAACAGTGGCTGCCTACGCTTGTTGCCTGCAATGAACTCGTTAGCAAGTGACTTAATATCCAGGCGATGAATGTACTCAGAGGAAACAAGAAGTTAGCCCTTTGCCTCCTATATTTCTGTGCATCTTGGGAGATCAGAGTAGGTAGCAGCCTCAGGTGTCAGTGCAGAGTGAGAGCAGCGCCTATTGGGTTATGAGAGGAGTCAGCAGGGGCTGCTTCACCTATCAGAACGCTGCTCACAGTCCAGCACACTCTGTATCTGATGCTGTGTAGGTATCTTTCCCTCCCCTCGTATACCACTTCCCCTATGCTTAGCCCTCATCAGAGAAGAAGAGAAGCTCCTTTCAAATGAGTCAGTAGCCCCCTGTCTCCCCTGTCGGTAGTGGGAGGAAGAATCTGCCGATTGAACCAGACTACAGGAGACAGGTAAGGAGGGGACAAGGTAGCTAGGCATTGTGTGTGCATATTAGTAGGGTATGTACTGTATATGTGAGATGTGTATATACAGCCATGTGGTGTTATATATATATATATATATATATATATATATATATATATATATATATATATAATAATAATGTGTGTGTTTACATGTGTCCATTGTGCATAAAAGGATATGTTCACACACTGTCTATGTGGTCCATACTTCAGGGCATAATTTTGCTGCAAGACACCCCGAAGAATGGATTGTAACTACGGTAATTCATAGCTCTCATTGAGAGATATGATTAACTTCCGTTTTCCCCGACATGTACTGTGCTGGGAGAAAGAAGTAGCATGTTACTTCTTCCCTGAACTTACACGCCGGGGAAAATGAAAGTGAATGGGGCACTGCAGCATTTTAGAAGTACGGACTGGCCAGTAGCAGAGCGCACAGTACACACCGCTATATGCCGATTCTGGGGTGGATTCAGTGCTGGATCTGCCTCAGAATCGGCGTCCAATCAGGCAGGAAATTGATTTACATTATACCCTATGTAAAATCAGTGTTGTCGTTTAGATGACACTGATCTCTACGCGAGTATTTTCAGCGCGCACTGTCCGCGCCTACAAAGAATTCTTCGAGGCGTTTTATGCACTAACATCACTGAAAGATAGGAGGCAGAGATCGGCCTCAGGCAGTCTGGGTCGTTTGCTCGTTGGAATTTTGTTCATGCATTTGAATGCACCCCAAGCATGTAGTGTGTCTGTGTTCAATATATGTAAATATACACACACAATTTCTGGGTTACCTTGTCAAATGTAGTCTCTGGGGTACGGTGTGTAAACTAATCTCTGGGGTACAGTGTAATATACTCTCTGGGGTACAGTGGATAATGTAGTAATATCTGGGGTACGGTGTGTAATTTAATCTCTTGTGTATGGTGTGTAATGTAATATCTGGGGCACGGTGTGTAATGTAATCTCTGTGGTACAGTGAGTAATGTAATCTTTGGGGTATAATGTGATGTAATCTCTGTTGTACAGTATGTCATGTAATCTCTGGGGTACAGTGAGTAATGTAATCTCTGGGGTATGGTGTGATGTGATCTCTGTTGTACAGTGTGTCATGTAATCTCTGGGGTACAGTGTGTAATGTAATAATCTCTGGGGTATGGTGTAATATAATCTCTGTTGGCTTCCGGTTCCGGTGCGCACAGGAGCAGCCGCATGAAGTGAGAGCTCCTGCTATCACCCGCCAAATCCATCCCTCCCCGCACTGCTCACACCCCAATTCGCGGCACTTGCAGGTGCCACAAGCTTCCTCGGTCACCCGGCGCCGAGAATGGATGAATACAAGGCAGTGGAGAGCTCAAGAACAGTGTGAGAGCGCGCCGACAGCACAAGGAGCCGCAGGAAAGATGGCGCCCGATCCGCCGCGCTCTACAAGGAGCGGTCAAACCCTCACCCAGACATTGGCCCCACAGGTCTCCAGGCCGGCTGAGGAGAAAGAAGAGGAGGCGGTCGTGGCTGACACTTTTCACCTGGACCTGCAGAGTGAGGGGCTACCGGACGTTCAAGTAAGATTGCAGCATGCAGGGCAGGTGCAGACAGGAGCCATAGTCAGCACGCAGCAGACAACTCTGACTGAGGAAGGGGGGGCAGAGGTGCTACAGGAGGACATGGACTGTGGAGACACGGCAGAGGCACATATCAGGGACATAACAGCAAAGACCCCATTGCAGCAGCGTGCCCCCAGGGCCCCTAAAGGCACCATGATAAACAGTATGGCCACACAGATCGATAATACTGCCCATATGCAGAAACCCTGCCCAACGCATCCCCAGCCACAAACCTCCTCAAGTGAGATTGAAAGTGATCCCAAGCTGTCCAGAGAGAATGAGGACTATGAGGAACAAGTGCCGGGACTCGCAATTTCTTGTAAATCTATGGCCATAGAGGTAGCGAAACTGTTAGCGTCAGAGATCATGGCCTCCCTAGAAGTGGCTGTTACAAAGTCAGTGTCAGATGCAGTCATGGTAGCTCTGTCGACTATCAAATCTGATGTAGAAAAACATACAGCCCAAATAGTGGAATTAGAGGAGAGAACGAATGGAGTGGAGGATGATCTGCTTGATGTTAGGAGTTCTATGGAGAGACTTCTTAAGAGAACGGAATACTTGGAGAATAAGGTCGAGGACCTTGAGAACAGATCTCGTAGAAATAATGTGCGGATAATTGGTCTAAGCGAGGACGTCCCGCAAAGTGCATTGCCTAAATTATGTTCAGAGGACATCCCTAGACTTTTGGGTCCCGAGAAACATCTCAAAGTAGATTGAACCCATAGGATAGGGCCTCCCCGTCCCCCAAACAAAGATGGTGTAGTCCCGCCGCCACGAGCGGTGATACTCCGCTACCTTGATTATACAGAGAAAACCGCTTTACTGCAGGCGCATCGCTCTAAAAGGAGCCCCTGTACATTTAAGGGGCAAAAACTGCTACTGTTCGCTGATTATTCCGCAGAAGTCTCTCGGAAACGGAGAATGTTCTCCTCAGTATGCTCTACTTTAGCAAAGAGACAGATCCGTTTCAATTTGCAATATCCAGCTGTGCTGAAAATTATGCCGGATCAGGGAACACCAATATTCTGTCAATCATTGGAGGAGGCTGAGAAGGCCCTAGAAGAGTTGGCAGGCAACAAAAGTGATCTACAGCAACAAAGCTCAGAAGGCAATGAGCTTAGTCAGAGAGACCTTCGTCGCTTAACTAGAGGGAGCCAGAGTAGTAGCAATACTAGAGACTCAAACACATGGCAACGCTATCGCTCGCCAAGGAAAAGATGAACAATGATAGCACACAGGCCCTGGAGTCTCTGGACGATATTATATTGATAGGGGTGCATATATATTTGTGTGACAGAGAAGTTGGTTCTACTTAGCCATGGGACTACTGGCTGTTGGCTTTGGTTAATACAGGAAATATGGGAGTTGGGGTTACTGACATGTTCCATTGCATTCATTATCTGTTCGGGGTTCTGAGTTAAGATCTTCTAAAGCTAAGGTTCACTGGTTACTAGAAAGCTAATTACCGGCGGGAAATGGCTCGATTGCATAACAAGTTGGTTCGCTCGTTATACCCTGTGTTAGATGGCGGGAGTAAAAGAAGGAGTTTAGTGAGATAGTGATGAGGTTTGCGGATTTTGCCTCAGGTGAAACTGTGCGAAAAAAGAGAAGTCTACAAAAAAGAGAAAGAAATCCTAAAAGATGATGGGTTGGGATGTTGTATGGGTGTAGTTGGTTGGGGAGGGTTAATTGGGGAAAGGGGAAGGGTTGGTACTCCATTATTTTCAGCATCATGGCTCTAGAATCTTGGAAAAAGATCAAACTATGAGGATAGCGTTATGGAACGTAAAGGGGTTGCGTTCTCCCCAAAAGAGGATGCTCATTCTAAGACACTTGAAAAAATTGAGAGTAGATATGGCGCTGCTACAAGAGACCCACTTGGAAGAGAGAGATTTTTTTAATTTGAAAAAACTTTGGGTAGGAGAGGTGAAAGGCTCGTCAGCAGTAGAGGGAAAGGCGGGAGTCATATTGTTAGTAAATAAAAATTCTCCCTGCAAAGTTACAGCTTGGGATACGGACGGAAAGGGTAGATGCATTAGCATGAAGGTGGAGTCCCCTGCAGGGACCTTCAACCTGGTGAGTGTCTACGCTCCAAACAGCCCGGATAAGAAATTTTCTGGGACTTAGAGTCTAAATTGATCCAAATGGGAGAGGAAAGGTGTCACGGATGCCCCTGCAACCTCCGTCCCGGGTCGCAGGCGCGTCCGTGCTGCGGCTCCCAGCGGAGCCCCGTCCCGCACGTCGGGTTTGGGGTCCGCTCTTGTCCCAGTCCCCGCCGGCGTCTACTTACCGGGCCGCGTCCCTGCTCAGTCAGTCCCAGTCTCCGGCGCGTGGCTTCGCCCTAGGGCCGCGCGCGGCCGGCTGTTTGAAATTTAAAGGGGCAGTGCGCCGGTAATTGGTATTGCCGGGCACTGCTCCTATTTAGGTCTGGCCCCTTCCTGCCGGCCCTCGCCGGATCCTTAGTGTGTTTTACCTCTGGAGAAAGTGTTCCTAGCCTTGTCTTGTCTATCCGTGTACCGTACCCCTTGCCTACGTTTATCGACCACGAATCTTGCCGCCTGCCCTGACCTTCTGCCTGCCCACGTTTACGATCCTGAGCCGCCTGTCCTGACCTTCTGCCTGTTCCTGACTACGAGCTTGCCTGACGAATCTGTACTACGTCTACCCTTGGCCGCCACCGCAGGCAAGTCCCGCCAGTGGAAACGACCTGGTTGACTCCCGCGCAGCATAGTCCATCCCCGTTTGTAGCGGCTCTGGTGAATACCGGGACCACTACTTAGATTCCGTTCCCCTGGCGTGGGCTTCCACCATCGCCTGCGGTGTGTCCAGCGGATCCACTACCGTACCGTTACAGTAGGATCCGGCCATGGATCCCGCCAAGGTGTCTTTGCCAGTGTCGCCAGTATTACCACCGTTGTGGCCAAGCATGTCCAAACAGATCGCGCAGCAAGCGCAGCAGCTCGAGCAACTCTCCTCCCTGGTGCAGCAGTTCATCGCTACTCAGCAGCAGCAGTCGGCTGCAGTGGTTCTTCCCGGGGCAAGTTGCTCCAGTCTGGTCCCAAGCTCGGTTATCCATGCGACTAAGTTTGATGGGGATTCCAAGGTCTGCAGGGCTTCATCACCCAGTGCTCCCTGCACGTGGAACTCATGGCAGGTCAGTTTCCATCAGAAAGATCCAAGGTGGCCTTCGTGGTCAATCTCCTCTCCGGTAAAGTCCTGGCCTGGGCAACCCCTCTGTGGGACCAAGGTGACACAATTAAGGCCGATCTAGCGACATTTCTACTTGAGTTCCGGAGTGTCTTCGAGGAACCTGCTCGTGCATCGTCTGCCGAAATCGCCCTGTTGAACCTGCAGCAAGGGAACTCCTCCGTGGGAGACTACGGCGTGCAATTCCGCACACTAGCATCGGAGCTAGCCTGGAATGATGCAGCATTATGCGCCACATTCAAGAAAGGCCTCTCCAGCCCAATCAAGGATGCGCTCGCCGCCCGGGACCTTCCGCCTTCTTTAAGTGAGCTAATCCACCTGGCTAACCGGATTGACATCCGATTCGCAGAAAGGCGTGAGGAGCTCCGCCAAGAGCAAGAACCAGCCCGTACACGCCGTCCTTCTCATCTTGCACCGGTGTTTCTACGGCCTCCACCGCCTCCTTCCCAGCCAGCCGTGGAAGAGGCCATGCAAGTGGATAGAGCCCACCTGTCTCCGCAAGAACTTAACCGACGAAGAGAACCTATGTCTCTACTGCGGCATCCCTGATCATCTCCTCCGTTGTTGTCTGCTTCGACCACAGCGTCCGGGTGAACGGACACACCTAGGCTACGTGGGAGAAGCATCCCTAAGCGTGTGCAGCCTCTCTCCCCGCCTGAACATTCGGTCCTGATCGGCACTGAAGCTGGGACCCACTTTCAAGTTTCAGCACTCTTGGACTCCGGATTTCCGCTGGAAACTTCCTGGACGCTGCCCTGGTGTCTCAACACTGCCTTCCCGTGGTTCCCTGGAGAATCCTCTGTCCATTTCCTCCGTCAGTGGAGAGATCCTCCGTGACCAGTCCGTTTCCGTACTGAGCCATTGTCCCTCCAAGTAGGGCACTTCACAAAGAAAGACTATCGTTCTATTGTGTTCCCCCGGTCTTTCTTCGCCTGTCCTTTTGGGTCTTCCAGGGCTGAGCCCATGCCCGGTGCTTGACGGCAAGGGCTTCTTGCGATGGGGCTCAGATGCGGTCTCGCGTTTGGTGACCCCTCGCGTCCCAGCCTTCTAGGGTCCCAGCTAAGCCTCTAGGGGCGCCCCCGCGCCTTATCGGGTATGCTGATGTTTTTTTCGAGAACAAAATGATAAACCACTGCATCCAAAGGGGTATTGTAAAAAGGGGTATATCTTTATTTAACAGAGGGATTAAAGCTATAGTGCTAAATAAAAAAGCGAAAAAACCAGTATTGCCCCAGTTTTGGACATTCACAAGTACTAGTACAATCGGATTAAAAAGGGGGGAAGATACGACAGAGGGGGGTTTTAAAAGGAAATGTAAGAAATCCATAATATAAGGTAGAGCAAAAAAAAGATAGAAAACCAATGTATTTTCTTCCCAAAATGGTTAGGTAAAACGTGTTTAAAAAGTGTAGGAGTAGATTTAAGTTTTATGGCAGGGGAAATGTATTGGGGAAAAAAAAGGCAAAAAGATCACCCTATAGTATAATATACTGAGAAAACAACAGGTGCCCATAGAAAAAGGACATACCGCTCCTGCAAGTATCGCTTCTGTGAACCCCCGTCGGAAAAAAAAGGCCATTTGGGGCTAGAGATGAAAATAAAAATAGTACAGTGTGTGAAGGGATATAAAAAACTAATAGGGAAAAATTAAGGGATGAATATTCTTAGGTGTGGGGAAAACACGCACACGCCCAGGAATTTTTTAGCCCGGGGTCTGAGCTCCGGGCATGTCCGTCTTAAAAAAGGCAACCGGCATGCGCGGGGACCCGGGGTGCCAAAATAGGTGGGGAAGCGGGGCGGAATGTGGGATGACAGGGATACAGACATCGTCAAGAGGGGCCCAAAGAGGAAATAAAGTAGAAAATGTCCAAAGGAATAGGAGGGGATTTAAAGGTAAAATAAAATTAAGTGGCACTAGTAAAAAAAGAAAAAGGAAGGAGAGAAAATCAAAAAGAGAAGAGCAAATAATGAGAAAAGGGGAATAAATGAAAAGAGTGACAAGAACGGAAAGGGGTTTTTAAAAAGGAGAAAAAAGGGAAGGACGTAAAGCATCTTAAACAGGATAGTTCCCATCATTTTATCTGTCGGGACAAATGAATAAACAAAAAAAAAAATTTAAATAAATATATGAAAAAAGTGACATAATGAGACATTTATGGATACAAAAAGTGGATTGGGATACCGTACAGCATGAATAGTATAGTATGATTAGCAAAGTATATCCATGGTTAGGAGCCCAAAATAGATCTCATTATTAAAAAGGGATCCCTGTACATCACATTTCAATATAACTTGTAAGTCTTTGGGCCCGTTGTTCAGGGTGTGTACCCAAAAGCGTCCCTCGTGGGGAGGGGCCCGTACGATTGCCCCTCTCCGGGGTTAAAGGTACCTTTTCGATAACCTGGAATCAATTTGGGATGGGGGGGTGATTCGTTCTTGAAAGTGGGTGGGAATAGGTAAAAGAAATTCCTTAACGCGGATAGTAGATTTGTGCTTAAGATTCTATTTTCACTCCCTGTGTGTTTCCCCCAACGTACGCCAACCACATGGCATTTATTAATAGACCAAAAAAAGGGATCGACACGTATAAAAGCCCTTTGAGGGGATATTTTTGGCCCCTGCGGGGGAGGGTAAAGAATTCCCCCTTTTTGTTACGATGACATTGGGCACGTTAAGAAAGGGTAGGTACCTCGTCGGGGGGAGGTCAAAGTAGCTGCGGTAAGGGACGAAGAGACCAAATCTGCCCTCCCAAATCGGTCTCGGAGATTTCCTCTTTTTTGAACATTGGAGTGGTAAGTTTTTGAACTCCTTATTTCTGGGAAAGCCGTGTCGTATCGTCCAATGTTGCGGATTACGATAAATTTTGGGTCGAAAAAGGATGATACTTGAGTACCAGTGGTAGGCGTTGTCCGTAGGGTTGGGTCGGGGGTTGGTACATAGTGATCGATTATTCTGGGTGTAGTCCCAGGTTGTTTGTAAGGAGCGCTTAGGAAAAACCCCCGCTGCAGGGGAAGCGATCGGACATTTCTTTTAGTCTAGTTTGGCAAGTCGTTGGGTCCTGAACTCAGGGCCGGGACAAGGCATTTTGGTGCCCTAGGCGAGTACAGGAATTCTACAAATTCAATTAAAAACAAGGATTAAACCATTTTTTCACTGCAAATTAAAAACCCGTTAAAACAAAAACTTTTACTAACTACAAAAATTTTTAAAATCTGCCCCCTAAAATTACCACAACAACCTAGATGATACACATACTGTGTACTTCCCGTCAGTGGAGTAATCGCCCCCGAAAAGGACGGCTCCGCTTTTATGACAGATAATATCACTATATACGTGTATAAACCCCAAAAATCCCAGTTTTCCACGCTTTTCCCCCGTACAGTTTTGGGGTTTCATCAGGGGTTTAAAAAAACTTCGCTGTGGAAAAAGAGTACATTTACCCCGCATATACAACCTGTCTTTTTAATATACCTCCTATTTAAAAAATTCCCAATAGGGAGACTGTATTAGCTTAATGTGTAGTATGGGAATGTACTCCCGACCCCTTTTGGTTTGCTGGCCCCCGGGATAAGAGGGATACGGGAAAATCGCTCTCTTCCCTTAAAAATGCTAAAGGGCCCCTCAAATGTTAACAGACAAGCCCTAACATTTTGAATTGGTTTTTTCCTTTATACCTTTTCCGGGTTTCCTTTTTAGGTTGATTTTCCGGCGTTCCGGTATTAGATGCGCATTCCAGAAGAAAAAAAACATGTCATTTCCGGTTAGTGCGCCGGGAATAAAAACCTGCGAGTCGAGAGCGGGGCCCGACCTGCGGGCCCGGGTTCTAAAAAATTCACTACGCATGTTGGAAAAAGATAAGTCATTCCCGGGGATGCTGCCGGGATCGTACGTCTATTAAAAGTACATTCGAGCTCTGGATGGAGCAAAAATGTGCCTGACCAAATACCGTCACAAAGGCAGCACAGATCACCCCTGGCAGTGCATCTTCCCGACCACCACCCCTATACTCCATAAATTGATAGCAAACTATTGTGGCGGGGCATCTGCCTTAGTTCTCAAAATTTCCCAGAGCAAATTTTAAAACAACCCCCACTGCATAGGTTAAAAAGGGCTTAAAACAGGGAAAAAATTTCGGGGGGACAACGTTCACTGTCTCAGGATTTAATTATCAGGGTAGGAATCAATGAAAATAAGAAAAAATTAAATATGGTACTGTACATACCAATGGTCAGATCTGAACGTCAATAGTGGTCCCCTATGGAGAGTGCGAACAAGACAGGCAGAGTGAACAGGGCCCCAAAAAAGGGGGTCTTTCATAAAAAAACCAAATTGCAAATCTCATTGAGGCCCTTTGGATGAACAGAACCTCGATAAACCATTGGGCCTCTTTACATAGAATTCGCTATCCCAAAACCCCCCTCTGGGGGGTGGGCCCCGACCCCTAAAATAGAAAACGCAGAGATTCCCTTCACCATTATGATGTTCCCACACAGTCGGGCTACTGGGGGTGTTTCCTATTTCGTATATCCCCCCGATGTTCCCCCCCCTTCTTTTTTTGTTCTCCTTGTTTTTCCAAAATTTGTTAAGTGGGGGAGGGGGATGTAAACCCTGTAAATACTCCTTCCGTCCTACAATTGGGGAAAAAACACGAATGAAAAAAATTTTTTTCCCCTTAGGGCATTGTGAAGGGTTTTTGTTTGAATAATTTGGGCAGGCACACATCTCTGCCCCCCATTTAAACATACCCCCAAAGGTCTCCTTTCCAGCCCCCGTGCCTTTAGAGGGGTTGGGTGTGTAAAGATATGGATCGTCTATCCTTGATGATCTACCCCTCCGATAGGTTATCAAAGGTGTTTAGGGAAGATATCCCCTTTTGATCCTGATCCACATTAAAAAAATTTCCCCAGTTTTTTTTAAGGATATTACCATTCTAAATTTCTGTCGTCAAAAGTTGAACTATGGGGCTTTTTGTTGTCTTTATTTTCTTGGGTTTTACCTTGTAGAAAAATTGTCCTATTCTTTTTTGTGCATGCCCAAAAATGATTCTTTTGGACTTTGAGGGATTCCTCGATTAAGAAATTTTCTCTCCAAAATACCTGCTTCTCCTAAAGTCCTCATCTCTGGGCAATTCCTCTTGACTCTCGAAATTGACCTTCTATTCCTCTCCCCAGGGCAAGGAGTAACTTTCCCAATGTAAAGGTGTTATTGCTGTAGGTTTCCTTACATTCTGTATGGATATTACCATTTTTAATCTTTAATATGAGGGACATCCAAAAGGGTAGACATCTCTCCTGCATTTCAAATTGAAACATGCCGATTTTGTTTTTTTTTTAAGTTTTAACAAACTCCCCGAAGTGACACCCTTGACCTTCCCCTAGGATGATGATGTCATCAAGTACTCCCCAGAATAAAAACTGGGGGGGCCATTGTCACCCCCGGTTGAGATACCAAGGTGGCCTCCCCCCCAGCCCCGGAACAATTGCATAGTGGGAGCGCAAGGGCCCCCCCTTGCGGGCCCTGGCTGGGGAAGGTCTTTTTTGAAAAGACAAAATATTTTTAACCCCAAAAAAATAATTTTTATGACAAAAGCATTATGAGCCTGGAATTCTATACTTCTTTTAGCATAAAATATTCTACTGCCCCCGGATACCGTTTTCAGTGGGGGTAATTTTTATAAAGCTTTCCACATCATAGGCCCAATAGTTTTCTTTGCTAACTGTAATCCCATCCAATTTACCAAAAGATCAGAAGTTCTTTTTGTAAGTGGAGGGGGTTACAAAATCCTGCAAGGTTATCTAATAGATCCCCACATTTTGCGTTATTGATCCTACACCCGAGATTTTTTTCTGCCTTTTAGTGGGGGGTTTAAACCCCTTTTGGATCTTAGGGAACGATAGAATGTAGGTATTTGGGGATTAGAGGGCATCAGAATTTAAATTCTGTGTTTGTACGGGCCTTTCAAGCCCTCCCAATTTCCTTTTTTAGTTCCTTTAAAAAAGTTTTTTGTTGGATCTGAAGGGAAAATTCATAATGCCTTTTTGTCCTTTAAAGATCGTTAAATTTGTTTTACATATCTGTTTATTAAACTAATTTTCCCCCCCTTACGGAGGGGTTTTATGATTAAGACTATCCGTTCCCGTCTACAATGCTTTTTAATTCCTCTCTATAAAGTTATTATGGGAAGGTACCTTGTTCACCAGACACGGAGTTTTTTGAGACTATTTGCAAAAATAAACAATTTCCGTGTATCCACTACTCGGGGGGGATTCTCCACTTTTGGTTTCAATTTAGTTTGTCCCCCTTCTTTTTCCTCCCCAAAAAGGGCACCAAAGAAGATACCCTCTAAAAACCTGTGTCGTAACACCCAATTGTGGCATTCAATATATCTTTGATTTTAAAAAAAATTTATGCCACTTGAGCTTACGCACAAATGATGTAAAATCTTTTCCATGAAAAATCACTAAAATTGGTGGGGGACAAAAAATCAGGCCCCCCTGTAGAATCGTAGTTCTTTTTTTTCCCCTTGCCTATCGGTGAGATTGTTATCTGATGTTGATCTGATATCTTGTTTCTGAGGTGTCTCAGGCCGGACGCGGGGGGCCCCTCCAACCCTCTAAAAAAGGGGTGATTGGAGTTGCCAGGGATAGGAGGATAAAAATATTGTACTCCCATTCCTCCTGAATTTGGGGTGGACCCCCTTTTTTGTTTTAGTCCTCTTTTTCTTTCCCCTAATTTTTTAGTTGTTTGTGAATTGGTATCGAAAATTTTGGTAGATGCAATACTTCTCTGGGGTAGAGGGCTTAATTTTAGAAAAATAAATGCTCTCCCTTCCTTAAATTCTTGAGGTCCCTTAGAATTGTTGCGTTTCCCTCCCTTTAGTCCTGTCTGATATTTTTCTATAGAGTTTTGTAGGCTTTTTTTCTTCCTAGTTTAAAATCAGGATCCCCTCAAATTTTGATGCTTGTTCTATCTTTTTTAGAGGGTGGAAGTACTTTCAAATGTTTTATTTTTTCCCCCTTTAATAAGATTTTCATAAGTCGTTACAAGGCTTCTATGAGTTCTGTTTCCCCTCTGCCAACAGGGATTCAGACGTGATCAATGGGAGGGTTATATAGATTTTAAGCCCAAAGGTTAATACGTATTCAAATAATCCTAAGTCGGCCCCCCACCAGATTTGATATTGGATCGGTAAGCTATATATAGTTGTTTGAATACCAATCTTAAATCTGAAGGATCACTCTGATCTGACTCCACCTAAAACGTCTGAAAACAACCGCTCTTGCCTCAGTTCGCCTTTTCCTCTTTATCCAAGGGCCACTTAAAAAGTGGCCATAATATTAGAAATCTACAAATTTATATAAACAGAGGATTTAAACCATTTATTTTCACTGCAAATTATAATCCCTGTTAAAAAATAGGAGAAGATAAGGGATGAAGTATTCCCTTAGGTGATAGAGGAAAGGACGCCCCACGTCCAGAGAATGTTCGGGGACCGCCGGTGTCTAGCCCCGGCATGTCGGCGTCTTAAAAAAAGGAAAAAGCGCATGCGCGGGGGACCCCGGGGGGCTGCGCAATAGGTAGGGAAACGAGGGCGGAAGTGGGGATGACAGGGCAAACAGACGCGCAAGAGGGGCGAAAAGTGGGAAAAATAAAGTGAGCAATGACCAAAAGAATCGGAGGAGGTTAAAGGTACAATAAGGGTAAGTGGCCTTAAAAAGAAAAAAGGGGGAAGTAGAGAGAAAATCAAAAAGAAAAGAGCAAAATAAGTGAGACAAGGGGAAAAAAATGAAAAAGTGAAAAGAACGGAAGGGGTAAAAAGGAGAAGAAAAGGGAACGGACAAAAACCATTTCAACAGGATAGTTACCATCATTTTATCTGTCGGGAAAAATAGAAAAAACAGAAAAAAAAACTTTATAATAAATATTGAAAAAGTGACAAATGAGACATTATATGGATACAAAAATTTGGATTCGGGATTAAACCAGTACAGCATGACATAGCTATAGTATTTACAAAGTATACCATGGTTAGGGCCCAAAAATGAATTTATAATAAAGGATTCATGTCATCAGCATTTCATATCAAAAAGCTCGTTAAGCCCTTTGGGCTCCAGTTGTTCGGGGGTGTGTATCCAAAAGCGCTCCCTACGTAGGAAGTGGCCTACGTTTCCCCCCTCTCCGTGGAAAAGGGTACCTGTTCGATAACCTGGAATTAATTTGGGATGGGTGGTGTTTTTTCCCGTTCTTTGAAAGGGGGTGGGAATAGGAAAAAGAATTCCTTCAGCGGATAGTAGATTTGTGCTTAGAGATTCTACCTTCACTCCCTGGATGTTTGCCAACGTACGCCAATCCCTGGGCATTTTAATTAAGTAGCCACAAAATTTGGGTCGACACGTAAAAAGCCCCTTTAGGGATATTGTTGGCCTGTCTGGGTGGGTAAAAAATTCCCCTTTTGTTACCATGAGCATTTGGGGACGTTAAGACAAGGGAGGTACCCTTCGGGGGGGGGTCAAATCAGCTGTGAGTAATGGACAGAGAGCCGAAATCTGCCCTGACCAATCGGTCTCGGAGATTTCTCTCCTTTTTAAGCATTTGGGGTGGTAATGTTTGAAACTCCTCTATTTCTGGGAAGCAGTGTCATATCGTCCCCAAAGTCTGCGGATACCTATAAATTTTGGTCGTAAAAGGATGATACTTGAGTACCAGTGGAGGCGTTTTTCCCGGGGTTAGGTCGAGGTTTGGGCACACTAGTGATCGTATTATTTTTGGGTGTAGTCACCAGGTTGTTTGTAAGGATGCGCTTAGGATAAACCCCCCCTGCAGGAACGATCGGACATTTCTTTTAGTCTAGTTTGGCAAAATTTTTGGGTTCCCGAACTCAGGGCCGGGAAAGGGATTTTGGGGCCCTAGGCGAGTACAGCCAATGGCGCCGACCCCCCCCCCCCCCCCCCCCCCCCTCTCAAAACCCCCCCACACCACACACAAATTCCTCTCACCCCTGCGCCAGGTCCTGTCATAATTTTGTGCACATTCCACATAGCTCCCGTCCACTCCTCAGCAGTCCTGACAATGAAAATCAGCCCTGACAAATTTGCATTTTCAAAATCGCCCCCCTCCCCGTATGACAGGTAATACCCCAAAATAAAGTCATAAATAATCCACCGATACATGGGCAAATCTACCAACAAATGATTTTTACTAAAAACACCCCTAAAAACCCAAAGCCCAAAAAATATTACTGTTAAGGTCAAATAATTCTGCCAGACCCTACCAAAACGCAACCCCCACATGTGACTATCAGCTGTACAAGGCTCTGATTACATATACCACCCCTACAGGGGACCATATAGTGGTAGATATAGTTGTATGTAGGCTCTGAAAATATAATGATTACATGCAGTTAATTTAGGACCACCGGAGCGTCTTTTCTGATCAGCGTCGTTCACTTTCCCTTTTCTTCTCCATGGGTTCACACCTTCATGCCAATTGCTCCCCGGCCCAAAATCGTCCCCCCAGGATTTGGGCACAAAAATCTTAGATTCTCCATTTCCCCGTAACCCTTAATTATAGGTTATAAAATCCCCCCAGTCAGACAGGTATATAGATAGCCCTCTCAGTACAGGTTATAGATATTGTCCCCTTAGAAGGGTTGGTTATAAATATAGGGGGACTCAGGGAGGTTATCTAGGGGCTCAGGGAAAAATATAGCTAGGGGTTCAGGCAGGCGTATGGGGGCTACAGCGGGTATGGGGGGCAGGAGGCATTGGGGCCCCAGGCAGGGGATATAGGGGCCACGGGAGGGTATGGGGGCCACAGCAGGCGTTTTTTTGGGGGCTCAGGGAGGCGTTTTTGGGGGCACCAGGCGTCGTATGGGGGCCACAGGCAGGCAAAGGGGGCCCCAGGGAGCCGTACAGGGGCTCAGGCAGGGTATGGGGCCACAGGAAGGCGTATGGGACCTCAGGCAGGCGTTTTGGGGGGACAAGGCGGGTATGGGGGCCACAGGCAGCGTAGGGGGCTCAGGCAGGCGTTGGGGGCACCAGGCAGGAAATTTTGGGGCCACAGGCAGCCGTATGGGGGCTCAGGGGCGTTTTTGGGGACCACAGACAGGGGTATGGGGGGTCAGGCAGGCTTATTGGGGGCCCAGGCAGGCTTTTAGGGCCCAGGCAGGCATTTAGGGGGCCCGCAGGCAGGTATTATAGGGGGGCCCCAGGCGGGATTATAGGGGCCAAAAAGGAGGCATTATGGGGGGCCCAGGAGGCATTATGGGGGCCCGGCGGGAATAGGGGGCCACGGGGGGGCGTAGGGGGGCCCAGGCAGAATATGGGGGGGCCCCAGGCAGGGACTTAAAAAAAAAACAACATTTAAAACTTCCCAATTCCCCGGCGGGCGCATTTCCCCTTCTGTCCTCTTCAGCCCGCGCTCCCCCGGCACTCCTCGGGGGGGCACGGCCTTGACGCGCTGGCGCCCAGGGAGGGGAGGGGCGCGTGACATCACGTCATGCGACGCTGCCGGCGAGGTCCGGGGCCGCGGCGGGTCCCACGCCTTTGGGACCCGGGGGCCCCGTTATGTCGGCCCTCCGGGGACGGGCCCGCATTGTCTGGGGGCAGGGGGGCGCTTGCTCTTGCTCCGCAGGGAAACCGGTCACAGAGACCGCCCGGGCTTCAGGCCCATGGCCGGCTGGGCCGGCGAGGGTCGGGCCCTGAGGCCCCCTTAGGATAGGGGGGAGGTGGCGCCCCAGGCGGGGCGTCACCTTGGCCTACCCGTCGCCCGGCCCGTGAACTATACGCCGTATACGGCTATATTTGAATGTGGAGTGAACGTTTAGTTTTGGAGCATGGTTGCTCTGATAATTAAAAGACATTCGGTCAGTGGTTTCCGTTTAAATGGGAAGAAAGATTCCTTCGAATCAGATAAAATTATTGCCCAAAAAATTTAAATTCTTTTGTTTGTAATGTATAGTGAACCGAAAATGGGATAGAGGGAAATTTTAATAGGTCAGGGAAGATTGAGATTGTGTTCAGGGCTGCCAAATAAAAAAAATATCGGCGTTTTAAAACGAAGCCCCAGTTTTGATACTTTGGGTTTCAATGGATGGGTATTTACGTGCTCAAATTCAAAAAAGGCCCTAAAAATGTTGGCGGGATGGGGGGGGCCATTTACTTTCCCAGGCCCTGCCCTTCCTTTTTAATTAAAATTGGGCCCCAAATAAAAAGAAAAATTTTTGTTTAAGATTAGGGGCGTAAGTCAAACAAAATTTTTTGACTCAATAAAAGGGTGAGGCTTGAAATTTGGAGGGCACCCTAACCCCAATTGGGGATCAAAGAGGTTATAAATTTGTAACATCCCATGTGATCAGAGTGTGGGATGTAAAATGGGTGTAGATATATGATCCTTTACTATGCGCGACCGTTGTTTTTCGTAATTTTTATATATGTGATCTTCTGCCTTTTCTTCCATAGCATTTTGCTGTAAAACATAATTAAACTCCTACACTATTAAGCACGTTTTACCTCAACCCTTTTGGTAAGAACATAATTGGTTTTTCTATCTTTTTATCTTTCTACCTTAATTTTGGATTTTCTATACATTTCCTTTATATCCCCTCCTTGTTGTCTCTTCCCCCCTTTTTATTCTACTGATTGTTTACCTATGTATTGTAAATGTCTCAAAACTGGTGCAAACTGTTTTTTTGCTTTTTTTTTAGCACTATGCTTTAATCCAGTCTGTTAAATAAAGATATCCCTTTTCACAATACCTTTTTGGGTTTCCAGTGGATTTATCATTTGACAGACTTGATTTTTACCTTTTTTCCACTAGCACCCTTATATATTCCCCATTTTCTTTAGGTGTGCGTGACCTTTTGTACTGTAAACTTATTGTTTTTTGGTCTTTCGCACCCATCTATCTATACTTAAATCAAGGGCTCTAAAAAATTTGCCTACAGCGATGTTGAGGCGAGGGATTATAGTAATTCCAAGTTTACCGATTTTTCCATACCCCCCCCTCAAAATTGAGAATAGGGACACGAAAAAAGAACTTAGAAAAAAACACAGCATAGAGTTACATCTGCAACTCTGATTGAGTATCATCACTCCAAGAAACCCTAGGGGGGGTCCCCAGTCACCCTTGACCCACCATTTCTGGAAGACATGAGTATTGCACCAATTTTTTAAATATTTTCAATAAATGCTCTTTTTATCTGATTCTTACTATTGAGACCCTTAATCAATTTCGGAATCCTCAAGAAGATCGAGAGCATTAAAAACGTTGAGTTCTACTTCTACAGAGTAGTGGGGAGACTCTTAAGGATAAGAGCCACAAAACGATAGCAGAAAAAAAAAGCAGAATTCAAATCTACCAATCAACAGAAAAGAAAATAAGTTGTTTTCTAAGACACAGAAGATTACCAAAGACGATACATTTATAGTGGTCAAGATCAGGTCCCCTCCAAACCGCCCGGCCTTCCATTTAATCGTGCTGTCAGATATACAATATCCTCAGGTTCCCCCGATAGTGACCTATCCTCGGTGGCGATTCGAGACAACCTTTTTTAGGAGTAGGGACGACCACGTGGAACGACAAACCAAAGCATATTTTACACAAACGACCAATACGCAGGGGAAACGTAGGACCACCGCGCACGCGTACTGACACGCTCTCAGTGAGCAAAAGAAACCCTTAGTATATAACATTTCGCAAAAAACTTAACAACCTGCAGAACATGTCAGTCGCAGAATAAGGGGCCTGTCCTTTTTGTCCCATGACACGCTCTTGATACCTTTTCGTCTTGTGGAGGAGGACCTTCAAAACGTTTCTTCTCGATCGTGTCCGCCTCAAATTAACACTTTATGGACAACCCAACCTGAAAGAACTATCAGCTCTCAGACCCCGTACCCTAGTTTTTTTTCTATATCCAACCTAGGCCTAAGAACGAAATCCAAATACAAATCCCCCTACCAATTACCACCAGTCGTTAAGACTTTTTGTGAATTTTGGTAGCAACGCGATGTAGTTTCAGCTAACATCCCGATCCTAATCATACTAATTTAAGATATCAGACAATCCAATCTCACACCAATGGAACGTCCAGTCACTCGACCAATTATGTATAGCCCAAAGATATAGGTGGTAAAACCAGCTGATAAGAGGTGGGGCTATCGTTGTTATGGACAAGAACATGTACTTGTCTGAAATCCAACGACAACTCTCTGATGTGGACCACATACTTACCCCTCAGAGGCCCATTTTAAACACCCCACCCAAAAGTCAGCCTATGATTAATATCTCTTGTACAACACAATCTGGCCCAGAACAACATATACTCCAGAACAGTCGAGTTCTCACTAATTCTCGCCGCCGTGCTAACCACCAGCTGTTATAGTACATTTTAACCCAAAATCCATAAGAACCCCGACATACCCCCCGTGTTCGACAGATAGTATGCCTCAACGGGACTCTCTAAACTTGTGCCCCACTCGCTATTTTGCTCTAAAAAATTCTGACTCCCATTAGTGAGAAAGACCTCCATATCCTTCATTTTAAGATTACGGGGTGATATTTCCTGAATAAAATCGAAGTCCATTTCAAACCAATATCTACATCCCCCACACTCTGACACATGGGATGGTATACAAATTTAATACACCTCTATTGATCACCAATTAGGCTTAGAGGCTGTCTCCAATTTCCTACAGCCACAACTCTTTTGACTTGACGTCAAAACAATTTGTCTTGACTTACTCTCCCTAATCTTGAACAATAATTTCTTTTTATTTGGGTACCAATTTTAATCTCCAAAGGAAGGGCACGGCATGGGCCGAAAAATTGCGCCGCCCCAACGGCAGACAATTTTTATTTGCCAAGTTTGAATTTGGAGCACGTATATACCCATCCCAGTTTGTACTCACAGTACTCAAAACTGGGCTTTCGTTTATCGCCGATATTTTTTTGTATTTTGGACAGGGCCCTGAGGACACCAATCCTCAATCTTCCATTACCATATTAATTGCATCTATCCTGATTTACGGTTCACTATACATTCGACAACAATAGAATTAATTTCTTTGGACACATATATTTTAAATCTGATTCTGAAGGCAATCTCTCTTCCACTTATATCGGAAACCCACTGACCCGTAAAGTCTTTTACATTACAGAGCAACCAGTGCTCCAAACACTAAACTGTTCAATACCACACGTTCACAATATAGCCGTATACGGCGTATAGTTCAGGACCCAACACTTGCCAAACTAGACTAAAAGAAATGTCCCGATCGCTTCCTGCAGCGGTGGTTATCTAAGCGCCTCCTTACAACAAACAACCTTGTGACTACACCCCAGACTAATACGATCACTAGTGCTGACCCAAACCTCACCTAAGCCTTACGGGACAACGCCTTACCACTAGTACTCCAATTATCATTCCTTTTACTACCCAAAATTCATCAGGTAAACCGCAGACATTGGACGATACTGACACGTGCTACCCATTAAATAGAGAGTACAAACACTTGACCACTTTCAATGCTTCAAAAGATAGAGAGAATCTCCGAGACCGATTGGTCAGGTCAGATTGTCGGGATTCCTTCGTCCCATTAACTGCGAACAGCTGACTATGACCATCCCCCAGGCGAGGTACCTACCCTTGTCTTAAACTGGCCCAATGCCATCAGTAACAAAAGGGGAATTCTTTTACCCATCCCCAGACAGGCCAACAAATATCCCATCAAGGGCTTTTATAGCGTGTGTCGATCCAATATTGTGGTCTACTTAATTAAATGCCCATGTGATTTGGCGTATGTTGGGCAAACATCACAGGCAGTGAAGGATAGAATCTCTAATCACAAATCTACAATCCGCTGTAAGGAATACTTTTACCTATTCCGACCCACTTTCAAGAACGGAATCACCACCCATCCTCATATGAGTAACTTAATTACAGGTTATCGAACAGGTACCTTTACCACGGGAGGGGGCAATCTACGGCCACATCCTCCTACGTAGGAGCGCTTTTGGATACACACCCTGAACACACTGGAGCCCATGGACTTAACAGAGCTAATGATATGAAATGCTGAAATACCGTGAGATCCTTTATATATATTGAATCTCAATTATTGGGCTCCTAACCATTGATATACTTTGCTAATCTACTAAAGGCTATGTCATGCTGTACTGGTATCCCGCGAAATCCACTTTTGTGTATCCATATAATGTCTCATATTTCCACTTTGTGTCCATATTTTGATTATCATGTTCTTTTACTGTTTACTGTCTATTTGTCCCGACAGATAAAATGATGGTAACTATCCTGTTGAAGAGGCTTTAACGTCCGTTCCCCTTGTTCTTCTCCTTTTTACCCCCTTCCCTTCTTGTCACTCTTTTTCATTTTTATTCCCCTTGTCTCACTCTTTGCTCTTCTCTTTCTGATTTCTCTCTAGCTCCTTTTCTTCCTTTTTTACTAGTGCCACTTACCTAATTGTACACTTTAGAATTCCTCCTCCTGATTCCTTTGGATCATTGCTCACTTTATTTCCACCTTGCGCCACTCTTGACGCATGCTCTGTATGCCCTGTCATCACACCACCGCCCCCGCTTTCCCTACCCTATTGCAGCATACCCGCCGGGTCCTCCGCGCATGCGTGGTTGCCTTTTTAAGACGTCGACATGCCGGAGGTCAGACACCGGCGGTCTGAACCTTCTCTGGACGTGTGCGTCCGTTTCCTACTATCACCTAAGGTTAATACTTCATCCCTTATCTTCTCCTACTTAGTTTTTATATCCCATACTACACACTGTGACTATTATTATTTTCATCTCTAGCCACAACTGGCCCTTTTTATATGCCGACCGGTGCATTCACAGAAGCAGATACTACTTTGCAGTAGCGGTATGATCCTTTACTATGCGCCTACACCTGTTGTTTTCTCAGTATAATATGACTATATGCAGATCTTCTTGCCTTTTCTTCCCCAATAGCATTACGCTGCCATAAATACTAAATCTTATCTCGCTACACTAATAGCACGTTTTAAACCTCACTCTCGCATTATTTGGTAAAACATACATTGGTTATCTTATCTTTTTATTCTGCTCCTACCTTTATATTATGGATTTTCTATACATTTCCTTTATATCCCCTCCTCTGTCTGTCATCTTCCCCCCTTTTTATATCTACTGATCTGTACCTATGTACTTGTGAATGTCTCAAAACTGGTGCAATACTGATGTTATTCGCTTTTTGATTTAGCACTAAAGCTTTAATCCCGTCTGTTAAATAAAGATATACCCTTTTCACAATACCGCTTTGGTGTGGGTCATGTGGAATTATCATTTTGACTAGACTTTAGGTTATAACCGTCTTTTCCACGAGCACCCTTAATATAATTCCCCATTTTTTCTTTAGTTGTTCGTGACCTTTTGTACTGTAAACTTCTCCGAGAAGCGACCAGATACCCTGGCCGCCACATCATCCTTATGATTGTCCGATTGACCCTATTGCCCGGTAACCGAGTCCCTCCTCGAGGGGCAGAGTCTACCCCTATCCTTTCCGGAGACACACAGCCATGTCCAAGTACATTCGTGAGAATCTCTCAGAAGGGGGTTTAGTTCGGGAAGTCCTCTTCACACACGCGGGGGGCAAGGATTCTTCTATATCTGTGGAAAAGAAAGGAACGGTTACCTCTCACGTATTGCGACCCTGCATTGATTACACCGGGGTCTGAATAAGATCACGGTGAAGAAAATCGGTACCCTCTAACCGTTGATCACGGAGTTATTTGATCGTCTTCATGGCGCAAGGTTTTCTATCTCCAAGTTGGTATCTAAGAAGGGCCTACAATTTGGTCCTAATCCGAGCAAAGGGCGATGAATGGAAGACGGCCTTCAAACCCCAAGGGACGGCCACTTCGAGTACCTGTTAATGCCATTCGGACTGTGTAATGCGCTGCCTGTCTTCCAGGAGCTCGTGATGACATTTTCAGGGATCTTCTCTACACCTGCGTATTGGTCTATCTGGACATATTTTGGTGTACTTCGCCTGACCTCTGCGGAGACCCACCATGTGTCAATGGGTCCTTCAGGTGTTGAAGGAAGCGGCTCCGAGATAACCACCTGTAGGCCAAGCTGGAGAAGTAAGTGCTCTTTTCACCAAACCAGCCTTCCGTTTTCTGGGGTACATTATTTCTGATCGAGGGCCTACAGATGTGATTCCTCCTGCAAAGCAGTCAGCCGTTTTGCAGTGGCCACGACGCACAGTCGGTTTGCGTGCTAATACAGCGATTCTTCATTGGGGATCTGTAACTATTATCCCGCCAATTATTCCCCACTTTTTCTACGCTAAGTGCTTCCCGATATGTGGCTCTCCCTTAGAAACCACTCTAACACCACGCCAAGGTGCTGGCCCTCCGAAGCTGAGGAGGCGTTTCGCAAAACTCAAGTCTGTGCCGTTTACCTCAGCCTCTGTCCTCCGCGTCGCGCCCGGACCCCGCGAAACCCTTCCCTATAGGAAGTGGGATGCCTAGTCCCGTGGGGGTCGGAGCCATCCTTACGCAAAAAGAGTGCCCACTGGCAAGAACCGTAACGTGTGGCTTCTTTTCCAAGACCGTTCTCCCGCCGGCCGAGAATGGAACTAACACGATAGGCGAAAAACCGTGAGTTGCTGGCCATATCAAAGAATGGCTTTGGAAGAATGGCGCAACCTATTGAAGGGTGCACCGCCATCCCATCATCATCTATTCGGATCACAAAAACCTTCAATTACCTCCAACCTAGGCTCAGCGACCTTAGACCACGCAAGGCTAGGTGTCGCTCTTCTTCCTCCCCGGTTCGACTACCAGGATTTCCCTTCCGGGCCCCGCTGGAGAAAAACATCAAGGAGGCGGGACGCCCTTTTTCCCCCCCGGGCTTCTGACGTGGGTGGGTGCGAGTCTAATTCCAGAGCATATAATTCCCCCAGAACGCCTTATCTGCGGCCTCCTCACAGTTGACCTATGTACGCCCTGCTCTCACGCGGTAAGACGGCATCCTGAAATGGGGGCCATTGCTCTTGGTGGCCGGTTCATATTCCCGTGCTCTCGAAAGACGTATCCTTTTTTGATATCCCGGATCAATGGTGGCCAGAGCCCTGTCAAGGATGTCAAGGATTTCGTTCAGTAGGCCTGTAACTTTTCTGTGCCCGCAACAAGACGCCCTCGTCACAACCGGCAGTCCTACTACAAACCCACCTACCCATATCCGACGCAAACCTTGACCCAACATTGTGGATGGAACTTTATAACCGATCTCCCTCCTTCGTCTTCTGCAGACAAACACCGTCATTTGTGTGACTACTGATCCGGTTCTTCCAAATGGCGCATTTTGTCCCTCTTTCCGTGCCTGCCATCGGCCCGGAACGTCGCCAGGCGTAGCTATTTTTTCCCAGCAAATGTGTTCCGTCAGCAAGGGCTATACCGCAGCAAATCGCTCGGATCGGGAGTCCAGTTAGTTTCCAAGTTCTGGCGTGCCCTGTTTCCCAACTCCATGTGAAGCACGACTTCCTCGTCTGCCTTGACCACCCTCAGACGAAATGGCGCATGGTGGATAGGAGTAAACCAGTTCTTGGGAGGTTTTCTTACGCCACATCGTTTCCGCACTCCAAGACGATTGTCCAACTTGTGCCATGGGGGAGTTCTCGTACAACTCCCGAGACCTCAGAACTCTCCCTTCTACATTGTATTACGGTCTGCATCCCCGCCACCTCTCCCCTTGGCATCGTCCAACCGAGGTTCCTGCGGCGAGACGCACTGTCAGGACATAAAGACCACTGGTCCCTAGACCCGCCAATCTCTGCACCGCGCTTCCCGAGCGCACACGAAAGACCCAAGGGCCGCCAAAGGAAGAAGTTCTCCTCCCTCCTGTCTTATCCCCTAGAGACAAAGTGTGTGGTCTGTCGGCCAGATAAGTCCGTCTTAAGAAGGCTGCCGCTCCTACACTTGGGAAACCACCGCTTCTGTGACCCCGCTTCTTGGACCCCTTACGATGTTATCTCTCGCATTAATAATCCGGTTTCTTACAAACTCTCAAACTCCGCACCCGTCACACCTTGAGAATTTCCTAATCAACATTCCACGTCTCTCTTACTAAAAGACCCCTGGTCCTTAACGTGTCTTCTCTGAAGTCCTAACCCCCTCCTCCACCCATAGTCTTAAGGCAATATCCAAAGACTTTGAAGTCAAGGAGATCCAGCGTTGAGGATGAACTAGAAGGAAACGTAACTTTCATATAGACCTGGAAGTGGGTTGTGTGGTCCTGCAGAGAGGTCTTGTAGCCGTTATGGAGAATATCCTGAACCGTAATCTCATCCAGAGATTTCCCTTCTTCGATCCAGTAAGAGAGGGGGGCCCAAGGGGGGGGCCCAAGTGGGGGAGTACTGTCACGGACGCCCCTGCGACCTCCTGACTACGAGCTTGCCTGACGAATCTGTACTACGTCTACCTTTGGCCGCCACCGCAGGCAAGTCCCGCCAGTGGAAGACAACCTGGTAGACTCCCGCCGCAGCAAGTTTCCATCCCCGATGTTTGCGGCGGGCTCTGGTGAATACCGGGGGACCATACTAGAATTCACATATTTCCCTGGCGTGGGCTCCAACCATCGCCTGCGGTCCGTCCAGCGTATTCCACTACCCGTACCGTTACAAAAGGGTCTTGATGGTAGGTAGATTACAATTGGTGTCATGCATAATATTGAAGCAGGTAGAGAACCAAGGGTGTGACGGTTGAACAAGGGATAGAAGACAAGTTTTGCTTACAAATTGATGTTGAAAATAAAACGGGGGTGATTTGGACGTCTGGAGAGCCTTGAATCCATTGGAGAGAGAGCAACCACCATTTTTTTTTTTTTTTTACCCATGCCCATAACTCCTGGTCCTAGATTGATATTTCCCTTGCTAATGCCCGCGACTTGCAGGGAGGGTGGAATCTGTGACAATCGTTGATCTAGTGATTTCCAGAACACTCGTCTGTAATAATCTCAATGCCAGAGGATTTTCCCAGAGGTACAGACAATAATCTGGAAAACTACCGTTCTCACTCCAGGTTGACCGACCATTTCAAGGACTATTAGTCCAATGTGTGGAGGAATCATGAGACTGACAATGCGGCTCATTGTAGATTCTACGCTACTCTATACTGGGAAGCGGAAAGGCAGTAATTGCGGGGTAGTGTCATGGCTTACATGGCAGCCAAAAAAAAGACCTTGAGAAAATGGTGTCGAGTAGGTTCAAGTGCGGAATCTGAGGAGTGCATATACCCAATTTTTTGCTGAATCCATCGGCCACTAACAAGGAGAGATGATTTTCATCAAAAAGAAACCTTTGAACTCCAACAGAAGAGGGTAGACTCTGTATGATGATCAATACAAGGTGTTTTCCCCATTTCAGGTTTGGAAATAAATCAGGGAAAAATATTGAACCAACACTAGCAAAGGTGGAATGAGGAGCGGAACAAACCACTATGGGCCCTCAAATCCAAAACATCGGGGAGGTAATAAAAGAAACCTAAAAAAGTTAATGACATATTGAGGAATATTTACACAGCGGAGGTCTTTATAAGCAGGTCGGCCTGTAAAATTGATAGAGGTAAAAAGTTCCTGCAGCAGGTGAAAATGCCCATTCATGACTAAGAACATGATAGTAACTTTTCTTAATGCGGGGGAGTAGTAGGAGTGATGAGATAGACGCGGGTCATAAAGAATCCTCTCCCAATAAGGCTCCATGGGCCGGTTGCTGCCAGGGGATTCTATAAATCTTGAAAGGGTCTTGCATGGGTACTTTGAGAAGGTATTTGGGGATATTAATTGAAGGAAAAACTATGTTGCCTTCTTGGGGATATGGCGTACAATTAAAAGTGCTACACAAGAATGGGGAAAAGAGAACCGACTGCTTCCCGAGTCCGTACCGCCCAATATCCTTGATTAACAAGATGTTAAAATCATCTCCGAAAATCCCTGGATCAAATCGGCTTGCTGTTTATATTGCCGAAACTGAATCGGAGACTAATCAAAAGGGATTACGTGCAGGGCGATCAGGAGTTATAACAACATCAGACGGTCCTCTCGGTTCAAGAACATGTAGAAAGAAGTAAATAGGAGTGCACAAAAACGCCCGCACTTTTAGCCGATCGATGCTGAAAAAGGCGTTCGATAACAGAAAGACAATTGGAAGTGGTTAGGGGCTGGTAACTTAGATAAAATAGGGATTAGAGTCTGTTTAGAGAGACTACCTAAGGCCATGTAACCGGGCAACGCAAGGCAAGGTACACACCCCAGGATTTCTTTTCCTCCTCCAATATATTTACAGAACGGAACGAGGCAGGATGGTCACTGTCGCCTCTGTTATTAAATTTAGCGTTAGAACCCTTGTCGATTCACCTAATCAACTCCCGTCAGTTTACAGGGGACTAAAAGTGGGAAGGTCGAGAACAAGGTTGTGATTTGCTTTGCGGGAAGAATTGCTAATGTTCCTGGACAACACCGAGAACAACCAAGTTAACAGATTATAGAGACGTTAGAGCCTTTATGGGGAATTTTCTGTTTCAGTGGGTAAAAAGTGAACAAAGGTGTACAACTCGATGCAGCTGGGGTTCAAGTGACTGGGTGTACTGCAGGAGTGTCTGGGGGTGGAGATTGCGGGAAAATCATACATTATTACCTATTTACGAGTATTAAAATTAGTGTTCAGGTCCCCTATGATTTAATAATCTCAATTATCTGCCTCTGTTTACAAAAATACGGACAGAATTATGGATTAATGTGTAGGGATCTGCCCTCCTTTTCCGTTTCTGGTGCTCATTACATCTTATCAAGATTAATTAGTTATTGCAATACTCTAACTGCTTTTACCCACTCCAGAATATTCCCAATGTTGCTAAAACATAGTGATATCAACTCCCTTAGAACTTGCTTTTACTAAAATTTATATGGCAGGTAAACAACCTAGAATTGGATAAAAAAGGCTGACGAGCACACCCGGGGACAGGAGGCGCACAACTCCCAAATATTAGATGTACAATCTTGCAGCGATGTGGCACATATTAGATATTGGCTTTCAGGGTTCCTAATTTTTTTTTCCAATATAACTGTGGGAATACCCAGTTGGGGCAGCTCCCGCTCTCGTTAATGCTTTGGTTTATCTTCCATAAAGGGCTCAACCGTCCTCGGAGGTCAAACAGAGCAGTATGTCTTGAGGAGACACCTGAGCAACATGGCGACATGTCACGAAAGATATTAGGGATGGCCAATTGGGCACTTTTCGAACATTTTTTCCGCTGTGGGAAATCCCCACGCTTTCGGGTGCAGGCCAATGGAAATGCCTTTGTTTCATAAATGGAAAAAAAGGGCTTCACGAAGATTACAGGACGTCATTTTAACAGACAGGAAGGACTATATGACATGGATCAATGAGGAGAGAGAATTCTGTGATCTTAGGTACATTACAACCACAGACTGGTTTCAATATTTGCAACTCAGGAATTTTTCAAAAGACTACTGTAGTCTCATCTGAACTCCATAAGAGAGTCAGGCGATTTTAGGGAGATCGTGTCAAATCGAGGCTCAAGACGTTTGCTGACACAGAATTTAAACAATATCCACAGAGGTAGATACCTCAGGGACAGTTGCAGACAATGTTTTTTAAAACTTGTGAAACTAAACTACAGGATGAGGATCCTCACACCGGAAGATTCTGAGAGGAATGTGAGGTGGTGAGGAAAGACCAACGCTAACGTACAGTGGAAGAGAGGTATTGTTGTCTAGGATTCGCTCATCGGAGGCGTGTATTATGCTTTTCAATATAGTCCCTATAGGAGCTGAATCTCAATATCTGACGGCATGTCCTAAGTTGCCATCTGGACATAGCAGATCTACTACCCACTGACCTTTGGTTCGTTATTCCAGAGGAATTGAGCGCATGTGAGATCAGTTATAGGAATGATAAGGACATATGGAAACATTAATATTCCCCATGACACCCCACAGCCTACTATTCCATAATAAAGTTAAAGAAATCAAAGTAGGGGAAGTACACGAAGAGAGGTAATGGTGTCCTGACAGGGGGTACAATGTGATGCTCGCCTAGCATTAAAAAGGTGATATTAGCAGACACTGGATCGAATCTACAGTCCCCCGGAAAAGTGTCGGAAATGATTGACTGTCTTATGGATATGTTCAATATTTGAAGAATAGAACGAAAGGGATAAGGATAGGTGTGCGCCAAGAGTTTTTTTAGGAATGGTAAACCTTACATCTCCCACACTTTTATAGTGCCACAGGGAGAAATAAAGGAAATGATGGAACCTTTAAATACATGGAGTACTATTTACAGGAACAATTTAAGGGAACACTAGGAAGATTAGATATTGATTCTAGAGAATAAAGAGAGTACTGATGCTGTTGCTGTTCAAGTGGAGGGAGGGTACATTATTTAAGGTGAGAAAATAGAAAAGCCAGAAGCTGATAATCGTGCATTTGTTTGTTTTGCGTTATATGTGGGTAACGTCCATAATCTGGAAACGATATAATTTGGAATATTGGAATACGCATGAATGTATATATCACTTTGACTTAGTTATGCTTCTGATGTAATAGACGATTATGTTTAGAAAAAAAAAAGAGAAATTGTACAATTGTGAGCAAATTTTACCATATCCTGATTCCAAAGTGAATAAAATGTGAAAAAATGTAGTTAAAATCTCTGTTGTACAGTGTGTAATGTAATCTCTGCGGTACGGTGTAATGTAATCTCTGGAGTACGGTGAGTAATGTAATCTCTGGGTACAGGGTGTAATGCCATCTCTGGAGCACGGTGTATAATGTTATCTCTAGAGTACGGTGTAATGTAATCTCTGGGGTACGGTGTATAATGTAATCTCTGGGGTAGAGTGTGTAATGAAATCTCTGGGGTACGAGTATAATGTACATCTCTGTGTACAGTTTGTAATGAATATCCTCTTGGGGTTACGGTGTTTTTAAAATGTCAATCTCTGAGTACATCTGTAGATCAACAACTTAATCTCCGTGGGGCTACAGAGTGTAAGCATATCTCTGGGGCACACTGGTGTGTAATGTTATCTCTGCAGTAATGGTGTAAATATAATCTCTAGGTACAGGGTGTAATGTAATCGGGCTGGTTTACGGTGTATTATGAGTAATCACTACTGCGGAGTTATGGTGTAATGTAATCTCTGGAGTAGCAGTGAGGGTAATTTAATATCATTTCTAGGGTTCAGTGTGTAATATATACATTTATGGGGTACAGTTGAATATAATATTGCGTACATGAGTACAATGTACAAATTCATTGTAAGGAGCAGTTATAGTAAATGTAATTTCTGTGTCTACATGTGTAATACAATTCATTTCTGGGGTGCAGTGTGTTATATCATTTCTGGTGTATGGTGTGATGTAATCTCTGTTGTACAGTGTGTCATGTAATCTCTGGGGTACAGCGAGTAATGTAATCTCTGGGGTATGGTGTGATTTAATCTCTGTTGTACAGTGTGTCATGTAATCTCTGGGGTACAGTGTGTAATGTAATAATCTCTGGGGTATGGTGTAATATAATCTCTGGAGTACAGTGAATAATGTAATCTATGGGTACAGAATGTAATGCAATCTCTGGGGCACGGTGTATAATGTTATCTCTGGAGTACGGTGTAATGTAATCTCTGGGGTACGGGGTATAATGTAATCTCTGGGGTACAGTGTGTAATGTAATCTCTGGGGTACGTGTTTAATGTAATCTCTGGAGTGCAGTGCGTAATGTAATCTCTGGGTACAGAGTGTAATGCAATCTCTGGGGCACGGTGTGTAATGTTATCTCTGGAGTATGGTGTAATGTAATCTCTGGGGTACAGTGTGTAATGTAATCTCTGGGGTACGGTGTATAATGTAATCTCTGGAGTACAATGAGTAATGTAATTCATTTCTAGGGTTCAGTGTGTAATATAATACATTTTTGGGGTACAGTGAATTATATTATTTCTTGAGTACAATGTACAATTCATTTGTAAGGTGCAGTTAGTAATGTAATTTCTGTGGCTCCCATGTGTAACATAATTAATTTCTGGGGTGCAGTGAGTGATGTCATTTCTGGTGTATGGTGGCAATAAACTAAATTTTGGGGTACAGTATGTGACATAAGTGATTCCTAGGGGTACAGTGAGATTGGGTTCTTTTATTTTTCTCATTCTGTTGTGTGTATTACAAATTCAATGGAGTAGTGACGAGGGGGTTCGGGTGGGGATTTAAGCAAAATTTGCTGCATGGCACAACATTTTTTATTTCCATGTAGAGGGGGACATATTGTAGGTGGCAAGTTCGGCTTCATTGCCAGGGCTGCTCTTTAGTTCCAGTCCTGAACTTCAGTAATTATCAAACTGTAATGTTAACAACAGTGACAACAAAATCCTTACTATCAGTGACGTCAGAATAGCAGAGATGTGTATAATGTGATAGACTATATATTACAATCACGATAGAATGTTGCGTCGCCTATAATAGGTAAATCTAAATTTGACGTATTGAACTTCTATTTAACTATGACCGTTCTAAGCATGCAGGGAATTGTAAAACTTATTGTCACGAGAGCCACTCATAACCTTACAGATTGCACCAAAAGTGTTTGGCGTACAAGCTCCATAGCGCTCCCCCAGACCTCCTAGCTGGGTTAGAGCATGCATCACCCAGCTTTCCTGGTCACTGGGTAGTCTATCCAGCATGCAGGAAAGTTGGGTGTTGTCACATCCTTCATAGGTTAGAGGGGGCCGCTTTGCAGCAGGGAGAAGAAGGAAGAGGTGGGAAGTTAAGGAAGGGAATGGGAATTAAGGGAAAATTGGCCCCCCCCACTTTTTGAACCTAAGTTACATCTATGCCTGCAGACTTTCTCCATTACAAATTCATGCTCAGGACTTACCACACTGCCCTTCACTGCGCCAAACAAGAATATTTCACCTCCCTCATCTCTACTTTACACAACAACCCTATACGCCTGTTTAAAACTTTCCACTCCCTCCTCAGGCCTAAAGCTCAGGCCCCGGTCACTGACCTCGGTGCTGAAGACCTGGCCACTCACTTCAAAGACAAAATCAACAGTATCTAGCAAAATATCACATCTCAATCCGCAAGTCATACCCATCCTGTCCATCCCAACACGTCCTCTAGTCTGCTCTCAGCTCTTGACCCAACGACAGAAGAAGAAGTATCCAGGCTTCTCTTGTCTGCTCGCCCCACCACCTGTTCTAGTGACCCCATTCCCTCCCACCTTATCCAGTTCATTTCCCCAGCTATCATCTCTCACCTTACTGCAATCTTCAACCTCTCTCTCTCCACTGAGATCTTTCCATCTTCCTTTAAACAGGCTATTATAACCCCTTTACTAAAAAAGCCCTCCCTGGACCCATCCTGTGCTGCCAACTACCGACCAGTCTCTAACCTGCCCTTCATCTCTACACTCCTGGAATGCTTGGTCTACTCTCGCCTAATCCGCTATCTCTCTACTTACTCTCTTCTTGACCCGCTGCAATCAGGTTTCCGCACCCTACACTCCACGGAAACTGCCTTAGTTAAAGTCTCTAATGCTCTCCTCACAGCTAAATCTCAGGGAAAATTTTTTTCTTTTCCCCCTCTTTACTTTCCGTTTGGGCACAGAATAGGAACCCCCCTTTGTCCGGGTTAAAATTTAATTGCCCTTTTCCCCAAACCCCCAACCTCCCCCCGCCCCCTTGTAGCCCCCAAAGCTTTCCCCAGTCCGGGGGGTTTTTCCACGGGAAAAATTTTTTCCCCCAAAAAAACCTAAAATTTTTTTCCGGAAAAGAATTGGGGGGGGTTTTGGGGAAATTCCCCCCCCAAAATTGCCAAATTTTCACAGCCGGCCTTTTTTTTTTTCCACATCTAGCTTACCTTTGCCCCCGGGCCCAAGTAAAAACCATAAACTAAACCCCAAACCCCCCAAAATTTTCCACTCCCCCCCTAACCCCCCAAAAACTCGTCTAAACCCCGGTCTCCCAAAGGGGAACCCCCTTATAGCCCCCCCTCATCCGTCTACCACCCTCCCCCCCTCCCAGTCTCCCCCCTCACCCCTCCCCACCAAAAAACCCCCCCCCCGGCCTCCCTTTGCTCCCCCCACTTCCCCCCCCCCTTTTTTCCCCCTTTTTCCCCCGCTTTCCCCCCGAACCAAAAACCCCTTCCCCTCCCATTCTTCACACCCCCCCTTTCCCCTTTCAACCCCCCCTTCTCCCCCAATCCCCCCACCCCCCCTCCCAACATCTGAACCCCCCACATTCCTCCCTCTCTTTTGCCCCAAAAACCCGGTTTCCCCCCACACCCACCCCCAAATTTCCCCCAAAAATTTTCCCCACCCCCCCGGGGCCCCAAACGCTGGCCCCCCCCCTTTTCCTTTTTTTTTTTTTTTTTTTTTTTTTTTTTCTTTTTTTTTTTTTTTTTTTTTTTTTTTTTTGCCACCCCCCAAATTCCCCCTCACTCACCCCCCCAACCCCCTAGCTTTTCCACCCTGCCCCCCCCCCCTGTTACCCCCTCCCCCCTCTAAGTGGGGTCCAAAAACCCCATTTCCTCCCTTTCTTCTACCACCCCCCGGCCTAAGGGTCCCCCCCAATCTCCCCCTGCCTTAAACCCCACCTCCCCCCCCCCCCCCCCCCTTTTCCCCCTCTCGCACCCCCCCTATTTCCCCCACACCTGAACCCCCCTTTCCCCTCCCCATCCGCCAACCCCCCCCCCAGGCTCCCCCCTGTGCACCCCCAACCCCCCCCTTTTTTTCCCAACCCAACCCCCCCTTTTCCAAAAACTGCCCCCTTACGCCCTCCCCCCTTTCTCCAAAACCCCCCCCGCCCCCCCGGGGACACCCAAACTCTTCCCTCATTCTTCTCCCCCTCCCCATTTTTTCCCCTTTCCCCGAAACCCCCTCCCCCCTCTTCCAAACCCCCCTTTCCTTTTTCCCCCTTGCCCCCCCAAATTCCCCTTCCTGTCCCAAACCCCCCCTCCTACACATCCCCCCTAAGCCCCTCCCCCTCTTTTCCCCCCTCCCCCTCTCCACCGGGCCCCAACATCCCTCCCTTTCCCCTTTTGTCAAACCCTCCCCCCCCTCCACTTGCTGCACCCCCTACATCTCCTCCCCTTTTTTCCCCCCCCCACCCCCCCTTCCCCAAAAGCAGCACCCCCACTCCTCCCTCACTCTGAAACCCCCCCCCCCGGCCTCCCCCTCTCCACCCTCACCCTCCCTCATCCCGTCTCCACCCCCTACCCCTCCCATTTCCCCCCCCCTCCCCCCCCTTCTGCCACCCCCTCCCTTCCTCCCCGCCTGCCCCCCTCATCCCCCTCACCTTCTCCCCCTACCTGTCTCCCCCACCTGCACCCCCTCACCCCCTCCCTCTCCTGTCTCCCCCTACCCCTCCCGCTCCCTGTATAAATAGTTACGGGGCACAATCATCTGAACCGCCCAAATTTCCACCCCTGCACCATTTTCCCTGGAACCGCCCCCCCCCCTTTGGCCTGCCAAGATCCCAATTCTAACCCCCACCGCTATCACACACATTTTTGTAAAACCCCTACACTTCGCCTTATCTGTATGTAGATAGAAGTCAGGGGGGGGAGGGTTTTCCAATTTTATGTAAACCACCCCTATTTATAAACATGGCTGAACCATTGTAAATCTAGCACTTTTCACCCCCCGCCATCCATCACCCTAAAGATTGTAAGCTCTTGCGAGCAGGGCCCTCACACCTTGTGTCCAAGTGTAAATAACTTTTTAATGGTAATGCTTTTTGGCTGTACCCTCTAAATTGTAAAGTGTTGTGGAATATGTTAGTGCTATATGAAGATTATTATTATAAAAAAACCGGGCAAATGGGGACACTTAGCGTGTGTGCATGACAAATACCGTCCAGGAAAAAAACCAAAAATGTGGTGCGACCGTAATGCCCCGGGAACGGGCTATGAAGCAGGGGAGAAGTTTTTGGGGACGGCCGAATGCCGCAGAAAACGCATGTGTGTTTGCGCTGCGTTCTTGGACGCAGATGAAAACCCAAACAGGATTTAATGATTTTTAAAACTATTTACAATTCATCTGAGTAGTAATAATTTTGATTGTTTCCTGCTCAATTTTTTGCCCTGAGAAAGGGGACGATTTGCCCGAACGCGTTGGTAGTTTTTTGGCTAGGCATCAGCATTGCTGTATTTTGTCCACCCCCGTCTCCCCAGGAAATTTTTTATTTTTATGCCATGGGGGGGCCAAAAAAAATTATGGTTTTTCACTTAATTCTGCTTAAGCCTTTTTCGCTGGTCAACCCTCTTTGTATTCAACCGCAGAAAAAACTACAGCTTTCACGGGGGCCCCCACAGTAAATCACTTAATGAATTTACTATTAGTTTCCCCGGGGGATAAACGGCAAAAGGTGTTACATGTCAACATGCTAAAAGCACATCACACCCGGGAGCCCTGTGTTCTGCCTTTGTGCAGTATGCCCGAGGAAGGGGAGAAGGATGTCCTGGTAGATTTATTGGCTGAAACACAGGAGACAGACACAATTGAGGATGCACAGTTTAACCTTGAATTAGCCAAAACCCAGAGGTCTGAGCTTCACCCCGGGGGGTGGGCCTTGGGGCCCCGCCCCCCCCGCTAACCGCCCGCCGCCGACGTTTGGGGCCTAAGGCCCGTCCTAAGCTACGGCTTTGGACCTGGACGGCACGTGGCGGGTCCGCCGGACGCACATAAGTTAGAGCTTTGGGGGAGCAAGAGCCCGCAGAGTTGGGGGCCGCAGGCAGGATGCGGCCTGTGCCCCTGTGCTGTGCGCGCCGGAGTCAGCGTCACAAGTGAGCGCGGCCGGTGACGCACGCCCCCGAAAAAAAGACCGGGAGCAGCGACAGGGGGCGAGGTCAGGGTGAGTGCTGTCAGTTTTATTCTTTTTAAAATTGTCTCTATTCAGCTGGGGGCCCATAACCAGTTATAAATGTCAGGGGGGGGGCTATGTATTCTATAATTTCAGGGGGGGGCCATTATCACTTGTAATTGTGCAGGGGGGGCCTATTATCAAATTTTATATATGGTCAGGGGGGGGCCATTATCTACTTGTATTATGTGCAGGGGGGGGCCGATTATCTACTTGTAATATGCAGGGGGGCCTATTATTACTTGTATATATTGCAGGGGGGGCCCATTACACTTTTATAAAAGTGCAGGGGGGCCTATTTTCTACTTTTATTGTGCAGGGGGCTATTATCACTTTTTTATTGCAGAGGGCTATATCTCTTTTTTAAATTGTTGCCCCCAAAAAAAGGGGCCTATTTCCTTAAATTTTAAAAGTGCAGGAAGGAGCATAAACTATATAACATTGCTTTGGGGCCTATAAACTAATTCCCCCTTCAAAACCCCCAAGGGGGGGACCAAATTTTAAAAACCAAACCCCCAAAGAAACTGGGGGCCCAAACCAAAACCCCAAGAAAACCCCCTTTCCCCGGGGGGATCCTAACCTGCCCATATTTAACCCAAAATGCCCCAAGGGGGGAAACCCCCCTAACCTGCTAATTTTCCTGCCCAAAAGGGGGAAACCGTAACCCTGGGGGCCCTTTTCCGAAGCTGGGGGGGCCCCCCCCTTTTAACCCTGGGGGCCTAAATTTTTACCTGCGGGGGGGCCCAACCTGCCCCTATACCTGCTGGGGATCCTAACCCCCCCTATACCTGCTGGGGCCCGAACCTGCCCCTAACCTGTGGGGGATCCTAAAAACCCCCCCCGGGGCCCCCCCCCTATACCTGCTGGGGGATCCGTATCCCCTGGGGGCCCCCCCCCTATTAAACCCGCCCCCCGGGGACTTAAAAACTAAAACCAAACCCCCAGGGGACAAATAAATAAAACCACCACTAAGGACTATAACTTTCTGGGGACCTAATTTTCCTTCACTGGGGGACACAAATTTTAACTGCGTTTTGGAAATCGCTAAAGTGTTTGCCTTTTTTAAGGCCAACCCAATCATTTAAAGAGTTAGCAATCGACTCCGCGGACTCCAGCGGTTTTTTAAGCCCGTTTTTAAGGCCCAAGTCGATTTAAAAGCTTACAAAACGACTCCGGGGGCTACTTTACAGGAAGGCCAAGGAGGACACCCCAAGTGGACAACAGCTTTCCACGTCCCTTGGCAACCTGCTTATCGGGTTCGGGAGAGTGAAGGTAATATATAACAAATGGGAAAAATTTGGGATGGGGGCATACAAAAATCCCCGAGGGAGGCCTTTTCCCTTTGTCCTTGCCCAAAGAAGGAGAACGACAAGTCTGTGTGGACTTAGGAGTTACCTTCCATCACAGTCTTTGATGCCCACCCATGCCCCGAAGATACTTTTGAACACTGGCTAGTGCTCCTCCCCAATAGAGTCCTGGGCGGCAAACACCCCTTTCCCAGCTATCACAATTACAAACTTTTTATTTAAAAATTTTCCCCAATAAAAAGGACACCTTTTTTAAAACGCAAACTATCACCTTTCAAAAAATTTCACATAGACATCCTACCTCCCCACAGGACAGAGCAGGGGATATTGCAGATTCCCCGGCAAAGGAAGCCCCGGAAAAATCTGCCCTTTAAAAGCCCCCTTCGGGTTATATAAATACTTAGTGATGCCATTTGGTATGAAAAACGCCCCTGCCACATTTCAGCGCCTGGTCAATCAGCTGCTAGAGGGGCTCGATGGGTTTGCAGTTGCTTAACTTGATGATATAGCCATTTTTAACAATTCCTGAGAGGAGCACCTTGCACATCTGTCCCATGTTCTAGATTGGCTCCGATCAGCAGGTTCCGGCTCCGATCAGCACTAGCTAGGACACTGTGTGGGGAGTGAGGTGCTAACGCCTGAACAGGAGAAAACAGAGGCAATTACATCCTGGCCCACTCCGAAAACTAAGAAACAGGTGCTGTCCTTTTTAGGTACAGCTATCTACTACAGGAAGTTTGTGCAGAATTACAGTGCACAAGATTGTCTCCATTGGAAGTTGGAAGTTTTCTGTGATTTTCTCCCTTTTATTTGATAACTGTTGTGTGTATGTCATTTTATTGTATTTTTGTACTCTCTGTAAGCACTGTAAGTTTTTTCTATTAAAATATAAAATTTTAATAAGTTTAGTCCTCGTTTGCGCTAAGAACCCATAACCTTTAAGAAGTGTTTTAACCCTGTAACTGCTGGAGAGCAGTGAGATAACCCTGTAAGCATTGGTAAGTGGTATTAGTATATCGGAGCCCTTCCCTCTGATTTCCTTTTTGATTATTGAAGGAAGGTGGTGGCAGCGGATATTTTTTTGGGGAGCTGGAAATGTCTTGGGGGTGGATTTAGCTTTTAATTTGGCAAAGATGAGAGGTGAGTGCAAATAGAACTGAGTGGAAAGTGCTGGTGAGTGTGGACATGACAAATTGGTGGCAGCTGTGGGATATTTTGCATTGTATTAGAGCATTGGTGCTTGGTTTAAGCAATTATTCCCTGCACTAAAGGACTGGCAGTATCTTTTCGAAGAATACAGCAGTTTATGTAAACTTTATGATAAAGTTGCAGTCTCATTTCTAGGTATCTACTTGAGGGCAAGTATTTCCTACCATTGTCAAGGGCTGTCAAAAGTGTTGCAACATCCAACTCTGGGTCATCTAATTGCCATTTCGTAATCGCCATATTAGAATTAGTGAGATCAAGAGGGGTGTGCATAAATTTATAGTAAAATGAGGTGAAACCCCTATTAGAGGTGCTATAGTTGAGTATTTCCATAATACTGGATTACATTCAATCTGCGGGAACCAAGCTATGACCTATAACCTGTCTATATACCTATTGGGGGAGCTATAACCTGCCTATATACCTGCTGGGGGACGTATAACCTGTTTATATACCTACTGGGGGACGTATAACCTGCCTATATAACTACTGGAGGACATGTAACCTGCCTATATAACTACTGGGGGAGTTATAATTTGCCTATATATCTGCTGGGGGACCTATAACCTGCCTATACACCTACTGGGGGACCTATAACCTGCCTATACACCTACTGGGGGACGTATAACCTGCCTATACACCTAATAGGAAAATATAACCTGTCTATATATCTGCTGGGGGACCTATAACCTGTCTATATACTTGCTGGGGGACCTATAACCTGCCAATATACCTACTGGGGGACCTATAAAATGTCTATATGGCCACTGGGGACCTATAACCTGCCTATATACTTGTTAGGGTAGCTATAACCTGCCTATATATCTACTGGGGACCTATAACTTGCCTATATACCTACTGGGGGAGCTATAACCTGCCTATATACCTACTGGGGACCTATAACCTACATATATATCTGCTGGTGGACTTACAACCTGCCTATATACCTGCTGTGAGACCTATAAGTTGTCTATATGCCCACTGGGGGACCTATAACCTGCCTATATGCCCACTGGGGGACTTATAACCTGCTTATATACCTACTGGGGGAGCTAAAACCTGCCTATATGCCTACTTGGGGACTGGTGGAAGCTGGTAAGATTGTGACATTATCCACAGTGAAACGAGTACTGTATCAACATGGGCTTAAAGGCCGCTCTGCCAGGAAGAAGTCATTACTCCAAAAGAAACATAGAAAAGCCAGATTAATGTTTGCAAATGCAAAAGGGAAAAAACCCCTTACATTTTTGGAGACCTGTCCTGTGGTCTGACGAAACTAAAATTTAACTGTTTGGCCATAATGACCATTGTTACGTTTGGAGAAAAAAGAAAGAAGCTTGGAAGCTTAAGAACACCATCCCAACTGTGAAACACGGGGATGGCAGCATCATGTTGTGGGGTTATTTTGCTGCAGGAGGGACTGGGGCGCTTCACAAAATAGATGGCATCATGAGGAAAGATTATAGGCCACATGTATGAAAACTGTCTAGGTCTAAAATTCACTGTGTTGCCCAAAGCAACCAATCAGAGCGCCCCTTTCATTTCATATAGTGCTCTGGAAAAATTAAAGGGGTGCTCTGATTAGTTGCTATGGGCAACAAAGTGAATTTTAGACACAGACCATTTTCATACATGTGGCCTTATGTGTCAATACTGAAGCAACATCTCAAGAACA